>OW028578.1:35191684-35439184 GCA_932294295.1 Alitta virens
AAGACCAAATAGTCAGCTAAGGTTCCTAAATTTGTATGCCAAACTTAAATGAGTTTGAAATTTACTATTAAGAATGCCTTTGCTCTGAACAATTTGTTGTATTGATGACTTTGTGTAATTCAGGAAGTTATGCTGCCCTGAAGTAAATATCATTTGTTTAGTCCAATGAGTAATTCAATAAGTAGTTGTGACCAAAAAAAACAACAAGCAACAATTGGAAAGCAACACAAAAAGTGTACATCTGAAAACAATTAAATGATAGTATGGGTGGATTGGGTGGATTACGGCTTTACATCCTGTATTTCTGTGCCTGATGGGCTAATTAGGACAGGCAGAGACCATGGCAATGAGATGAGGGATGAAACAGCCATCTAACTTAGGCTCGACCAGGAATTGTGCTCTACCACTAAGACCACTGAGTGAAGTCCCCACCCCCTGATGCTATGGTGTCTTTATTACCCCATTGGGATTTGTTTAGTATTGTTGAGATGATTTCTTACTGTTTCAGTTTTTAAAATCTGTTTTAGTTTGGCCTGCTTTCAAAATAATGTTAGTAACTATTTGGGTATGGTAAACCGATCACCATAACGATTATCAGGTACCAAAAGTAACTCGAATAGTTGTTCACAGCATGACTGAGCAATAGAGGAATGTTTAAATTTAAAATCTGTAATGTTTTGCATGTGACAACATGCCTTGCTCATGTTTCATGATGATATCTTTCAAGGGGAATCAGCAATATAGTGTGCCACAGGAGAGAAATTTCCATTGATTATTTTAGATGGTCCTGACAGAGTTTCTAGTTATCATTAGAAATGTCCATTTTGTGAAGAAAGGTTGATTTTCCACATTGTCTGTCACAGCATGAAACACGAATTTCTAAGAACACTTTTTTTTACTTTTGTTTTTGCCTATTCAGTAACAAATCATCAGTATATATACATTAAGATACTGAAACCCCTGGGGATTTACGTGTCTCAGAGACAGTTGCAATTAAAAAACAGTTGTTATTGTGTTATATTATTGCCTGAAGTAGGTATTTTTTTTTTACAAAGAAAGAAAAAATTGAAATGAAAGTAAAATAGAACCTTTGATCCAGTCTGCCTTACTTGTACAGCAACTTACCAATTTAGCACACAAAATGTAAGCAACACATACATTTTTGTATTTTGTATCTTTATTGCATAAAAGTTTCTTGAAAAATAAGAAAAAATCTTTTTATTTTATGTGACAGCAACCTGACTTAAATCTTCAACCAGGCTCCTGAGAAGATAGGCTTCATTCAAGCTCTTGTACATTTCACATAAATGACCTTGAATGATTATTACATAAATATAAAGGCACTACAGTACACATGTTGGATCTTAGGGTAGCCGCAATGAAGGGGTTATGTTTCGCAAGTTCTGCCTGTATGTAGAAAAGATGTGGATTCCTAAAGCCCCTGTCACACTGGGCGATTTAGCCGTAGTGAACCCGTAGTATTACACAATTGTTTCGCAACGCGCTACCCGGCTCCAACCCGGCGGCCACAAAACGGCTACCCGTGGATACCCGGCGATACCCAACAAGCACCTGTGGGACCCGTGACCCGTGGCCCCGGTAGCCGGTTGTGCCATGATTGCATGGCACAACCGTAGGAATCTCCCGGGTGTCCAAAAAATGAAAAATACCCGTGGGAGCCAGCGGGTGTCCTGTAGAAGCAGGCGGGTGACCCGTAGAAGCTGGCGGTTGACCCGTAGAAGCCGGCGGTTTATCTGTTACCCGTAGTAAAGCCGCGGCTTGTTGAGGGGTTCTACGGGTCACCCGCCGGCTTCCACGGGTCACCCGCCGGCTTCCATGGGTATCCCGCCGGCTTCCATGGGTAACCCGCCGGCTTTTTGCTACCAGCGTCAGCGTAGGCAGGGAGGGGGGGTTGTATATACTTTAAAAGGCTGCTGCTCCTCTAATATTAGTCCGATTTTCGTCAAATAAAGACTGAATTGTAGTATATTTCATACTGATTCCATACATGTTTTCGGATCGTAAATAGACCACCAAATATTAAGCGAGATATACGTCTGAGAAGGCAGGTAGGCGGCAAACAGTGGTGCTGTGGACTGTATCAATGCAGGCAGAGCTGAGCGCTTCTTTAAAAAGCTGCCGCTCCCTTAATATTATTTAGATTTTCGTCAAATAAGACTGAATTGTAGAATAGTTCATACTGAATCCATACATGTTTTCGTATTGAAAATAGACCAAATATTAAGCGAGATATTCTATATTATTTAATAAGCAAATAAATCTATCTGTCTCTCTAAACTAAATATCTATATTTTTGCCCAGTATACCTAATTAAGTTTCCTAACCTTATCTATTATATACTGCCATGATGCAAGATGTACAAAGGGTGCTGGACTGATGCTGGACTGATGCTTTTCTTGTTGGCATTTTCAAAGTGTACTGTCAAATAGTTTTGACCATCTTATATACAATGTTTGGATTAGCTTTATTGCAATTCATTTCTACTCATTCTGCCAACTGCCATGAATGATACAAAGAATGGGTGTAGAGAATACAGCAAATGCTCAATACATGTGTCAATTGCCTAATTGCCTAAATTAGGGTTCTTTGACCTGTCATGGTTTGTTCAAAGATGACACAGTAATATGACATTGTCTTGATTGTCATTCACAATTACAAAAAGATGTTATTGCTTTCATTAATTAAAAACAATGTATTTTAGTGTAATTACCAGGCAATGATTATATTTGTATATTGGTATTTTTTTTATACATGTGAACATTCTTATCTTTTTGTGTTAATTTGAATCTTATTGTGATATTTTGATCAGTATTTGTGTATATATTTGTAAAATTTAAATCTAAAATTGATATTGTAATTAGTATTTGTGATTTGATCTGTGATTTTTTATGCTATCTTTTATGTACTTATATAGACCAAATATTAAGCTAGATATTCTATATTATATAATAAGCATATAAATCTATCTGTCTCTCTAAACTATCTGTCTATCTACATATCCGATTTTCGTCAAATAAAGACTGAATTATTCAGGGAAATGTGTAGAATTTATATAATAGTTAAGGTGGGGAAAATTAATGGAGTATACTAGGCACAAACAAGAATATTCTTGTTAATAAAGTTAGTAATACCTCATAGAGTATAGATATGTAGATATGTAGATAGACAGATAGTTGTGAGATCTTCACCTAATAATATGTTACTATCAATAATTCATTGATTTGTAATCAATAAAAAACGAAAATAAAAAAATGTTTGTTGGCTTGTTGCCAATAAAATTCCGACTTGATATCTATAGATAGATATACTCTAGTTTAGAGTAATCATTTTAGATATTTATTTCATTTTATATAAATTATCAACCCGTAGAACCCGCCGAGTCACCCGTAGAACCCGCCGAGTCACCTGTAGAACCTGGCGGGTAACCCGTGGAAGCCAGCGGGTAACCCGTAGAACCCGGCGGGTAACCCGGTGGGTGCTGCCCCACCCGTTTTGTCGCCAGAACCCGTCGCCAACCCGGCGGAAAAAGCTGTTACATAATCGTTACCTCACTCTACGGGTTCACTACTGCTAAAACAGCCCAGTGTGACAGGGCCTTAACCAAGAGTAGAGGGACTCCATTTGCTGCCTAGGGGGCAACAGTGGCATGAAAAGTAAGTTGTGTTGATTCCACAGAGGAAAATAGATCAGGAATTCAGGAAGAATTGGATCACTGGGGTGATGGTGTTCTCCAAAGCACATGAAATCATTACAGGCCCCACCTAATGTTTTTTTTTTAATTTTTTTTTTTGATGTATTGTATATATTTTCAATTAAATGAAGTGAGGTTGCCAATCTATATGTAATTTTAAACACCCATCAAAATTCATACTGCATTTGCTTTTGTAGAGCAGCACAAATACATTTTATACATTTCGAGATTGGTTGCCATTATTGGACCAATTATTTTACTGTGTTTGCAGTGCCCATCGACGTCCTGTGGACTTCTTATGTTATCAAGATGAGCATTTCTAACGGATCGAACAATGATTATGATTAATTGAAAGTCCAGTGTCATATTTATCTATTAATGTCTCTGAAGGAAGGGGGCGAGCCATTAACTGTAATAAATATGTCCCAGGTGACAACTATGGCCCAGATACAGGCATTAATGGGCAGGAGTATTTGTTCTGAGTGTATACACTGAATTATTTTGATGGTGAAATGTGGAGACTGGTATGTAAATGTGTCCTTTATTCATTCATTCATTCATTCATACCTTTATTTGTACATTTATAAAGATTTTAAAATGTTGACATCGAACAAATCAAAAGCCCAGAAACAAGCTAACAGGAAATATGTTGTTGCATATTATCAACATGGAACATTCTATAGACCTGGCAAGTCAATTCATTATTTGTGTTATGCTAAATGAATGGTTACTTTGATCAGTAATCAGAAATTTGTTGGTAACAAGGTGCTGTGTGTGAGAATAAAATGTTA
This sequence comes from Alitta virens, assembly GCA_932294295.1. NCBI lineage: Eukaryota > Metazoa > Annelida > Polychaeta > Phyllodocida > Nereididae > Alitta > Alitta virens. The sequence continues at coordinate 35,196,188 of OW028578.1, forward strand.
TAAATATAAAATTAGCTTGTTGCTTCGGTTGATTATGGTATGTAAATCAAATGTCATGTAATATTCAGTGAATGTGCTTAATTATGAGGCATTTACAAAGACTTAATATTCTGTAGTAATAGGGTGGTTGTGAAATTTTTCTTACACAATATTTAACAATTTACAATGCTTGGACACCCTTAACTTTTTATCAAGTTGTATCAAGTAGCTCCAAATTGTACAGACGAGAAGAGAGTCTATATCTACAGTTAGTTTCATTAAAAACGGCCTGTTAAATTGAGCCTAGACAAAGCTAGACAACTTTTGCTATACGATGCTACCTGCCACTAAACAGAAATGTCTGGCTATAGCTGGCTACACAAGGCTGGATCTAAGAATACATACAGTACCATTTGGTGCATAAATTGAGAGTTATGCATATTTGTTATGTTTTGTTGAAAAGATGCATGTCAATTGCACATAAGTATTTATGATATCTTAGATACATTTCTTAAACTTACCAAGGTTTATATTTTTTCAATGGTGATAGTTTAAGCTGACTATAAGATAGAAGTAGACAGAAGCAGCTGACTTTAGCCAGTTAAAGTTACCGCCAGGAATAGCCTGACTAGAGTCGACCACATTTCATGAAATCAACTGTATGCACCTATTATCCTTCAGTTATACTAATGACAATGACAAAGCAATGACAGCAATAGGAAACTTCATCTGTCCATCCTCAGTATGTGTGGTAATGCCATTAAAGTCTATTTTAGATTTAGAAGTCTGAAAATATATTTCCTTGTGAACTGAATTAAAGTAGAGTAAACTGTTGCCAGTGTAACAGGGGAAGCCTCTGAAATGAACATTTGTTAGATATGCATTCTAACATGCATTGGCTATCTAATAAGTAAAGGTTCTTAGTTTGGGGCAATTAAAGTTGTGTATTGTTGGCTGTGAAATATCAAATAACTAACATTCTGAGAAAGGGCCATTAGTAGATTGATTATGGAAAAAATACTAAGGAGATAGCAAATGTTTAGATATTCACCATGTTACACATTTCTACCAGATATAAAATAAGTTTCAAGTTTTAGGAAAATTAATATAATTATAAAAAACAAAAACTTACTTGTGAGAGAGACAAGTAGAAGCCCTATTCTTCTGATCTTCAATAAATGCAAAAAATTAGCTGCAACGTATATTTTTTCCTACCCGTACTTAAATCAAGTTTACTCTCATATGCAATAGGAAAACTTTTCACAAAAATGCCTGTTTTTATGTGATGACATGCTTCGCTCATGCTTCAGCATAATATCTTTCCTCGGGAATTGCCACATGTCAAATATTAACAGTAACCTACACATACTTGGTTTGAAGCTGCCAGTGATACAAATGTCCCACTGTGCCATAGATGCTGTTAGTAATCTTCAGGGTTACTCCAAACTATACATTGCGAACAAGTTTTTGACATAGTACTTTTTAAAGTTACATGAGTGAACTTCATATAGGGTCATGATTTGATTGACAATTAAGTTTTTCAGAAGAACACAAACTGAAGAGGAACATTTGGTGTCTGGAAATTCCCTGCAGCAACTACCTCACCTACTAGCCACTCGGCTAGTGGGACATTTCCTTTAGCTCTGTGAGATTGGTGGTCTTTGAGTTTCTATACAGCAGTATTGCAATACATTTCAGTATCTTTTAGCAAATGTAATTGTCATTTTTTGAATACCAAAGGTAGCAAAATCAATATGCCTTCTGCAGTCATTACAATGGTTATTTAAAATTGCTTTCTTATCTTTATGCACCACAGGACCATGAAAATCTCTGATAAAGAAAAACACTGATCATGAGACAAAAGATGGCTGGAATTTTTCTCACGCTCTTTTGTCTCCTTTGTGAAAATCTTTATTGATTTCTTCTGAGCCCTCAGGTGAAATTTCCAGCCCTGCAGAACAGTGTGAGAACAAAGACTTGGGGTGTAATTATGCTGGGCAAAAATTGAATAAGAAAACAAAAGCAACAACAATGACAACAACAAAAGCAGAGATTCAAGTTCCAATGCAAGTATTTTATTGCATTCAAGAAAGATCTGATGTGTAATCAAGAAAGATCTTATCAGGGAAATCTGTAACATGGCTTATGGGAATGCACAGAACAATACAAAATAATGGATTTCTGTGGCCAAAATCAGTTTTGTTTCTGCTGTGAGACTAATACTGTTTCCTCACAGGTAGTAACAATGTTGAACATACAAATTCAATTCACATTGAACAGTGAGCTGTTAACTTGAAGCTCTATTTGTCTTGTCTGGCTAGCCACCTAATTGAATTTCCCGCCATAAAAAGGAAGAATACATTATTCATACTGAAACTTAAGCCAGAAGGAACTTTGATCATAGTGCAACACAGCTGTAAACAGTGTCCTACAACAAAGTTGGACAAGTTATGCCAGACTGTCTTGTGAACTGATATATTATTTAGCACCATCTCCAGAGGAGTCTTTAAAAAAGTGCTTCAGAACTTTGGTACAACAAGGAGTGTTATACATTTTTTCACAGGATGGTATGTATGCAACAAGGTCTTTTGTGGCCTATACTTGTCGATAAAATCACTCATTCATGGTCTGCTTTATATAAGAACTTGTAAAGCTGTCTAGGAAATCTTATCAATGAGATGTTTTATTTGAGTTGCAAAGTTGTTGGGCTCTATCACTAGACCTCTCATCATTATGACTGCCTAAACCAAATGAAAGTTACTGTATTTTTATTTGCATGTTTTTTGTAAAAAAATACAGGAATTACTGGATTATAGCTATAACTACTTGGAATTGCTTCATATCACATAGATATTGACACAAAAATGTACTTGTAATTTGCTTCAAACTACAATATCTATCTATATTTTGTAAGTGAAAGATTTGCATCATGTTTAAGTAAAATAATTTATCACAAACTTAGTACTATTTGATTGTCAGCAATTTCTATTAGTACATCTGATTGATCAATGTATTGTTATCAGGATTTCAGTTTTGCGTAGATGGTTGCACTGATTCCTGAAATCTGAATATTCTTACAATGGCATATCATGAGATATAATAATTTCAATTCAATCAACAGACTTCTTTAGCTTAACATAACACCAGCTGGGAGCCCTGCTCTATTTGTATATGTGTCTGTAAGAAGTGGTCCAAGGCTACTAATCTCTGGTCGCGTGGTCATTACTGTAACAGGAGATGCATTAGGTGCTATTAATGGTCCACTGCAGTCCATAAGGGACACTCATAACTGAGGAGACATTGCACATCCTTGTTGTACATCATAATCAAAGGACATGTCCAGTGTACTATATACCTGGCAGTGTGGTACGTAAGATACTGTAGAGCCCTGCATCAAGATCACTGTTCATTCAAGATTGATTTTTTGCTCTTACATTGTGATCATCACAGTCAATTTCTTGGGCTATTAGCAATTTCAAAACTGAGATCGCACAAGAAACTAAAGCATAATAGTTGTCTCATCACCAACAGTCAAGATCTGAATTTGTGATCAAGTGTGATTAAGTGCAAGGTCTTACAAGCAAAAACCTAACATAATTAAAGTGGAAAAATAGTTTTGAGTAGCATTATACCTTCGTATTCCACTTTAACGTGATGAAGGCCTTACAATAAAGATTATAATTTATAGCACTTTGAACCTAGTTGGTCCTGTTGACACATTTACATTTTACAGACAGCACAATGAACTACAGCATGGATTGTATGTGGAATACTTCACTAATGATTTATGTAGAGGGAAAGTAACTTAGTTGAAGCAACTATTAGGTGTCTCCAGCTAGCTATGGCTCAGTTTGGCTTGTTGTGGCTTTAGATAATCGTTCCTTCCTCTGGATAATTAAAGTTGAACAATAGTTTTGAGTAGCACTATTACTTTGTATTCCACCTCAAGATGATGACAGCCTTACAATTAAGATAATAATCGATAATTTATAGCACTTTGAATCTAGTTGGTCCTGTTGACACATTTATTCTGTGCTGTTAAACACAGCTCATTCATTTTTACCGACAGCACAATGAACTAGAGCACGGCTTGAACGTGGAATACTTCACCAATGATTTAAGTAGAAGGAAAGGAACTAAACCTACTCATCACAAATGTCGCGACATCAGGCTGAATCTGCCAGGCAATCACAAACATTTTGCCATCAAATCTGCATGAAAACCCATACAATTGTGAAGCATTTTCTTACACCCAATCATGTCATTTTAAATGTCACAAATGCTCTACGTGTTTCCCTGTTTACACACATCTTAATTACATCAGATGCCCATCTTCATCACACAATGCCTTGTTGCGTCTGCTTGCTTCATTTTAACATGCCAATTGCTTTTAGACATGAACACTCATGCATTTGGCATCTGATGGGACACCAATGCACTCTTGCTGTTCCCCAATGATCTTTCCAATTCTATCTAATATATGTATAGATTTAACTAACAATGTGTTAAAATAAGTGAAAATTTACTTTAATACTACCTCACTGTTGCAGTAGTAGTAGTAATGCCATTGAAAGTTCAACAGTACTATTTCCTTGCAAGTTGCAACTGCAGGTTTCTCTCACAAATGGTTTGAAAGGTGCATCAGTCTCTATAAAATATCTAGCATTACATAATCCTGATTTCATGAGATGATGATAGTAATATGAATACAATATTCAACTCTCTGTAATACTGCAGCAAAATGAAAACGAATTGATTCCCATAAACAAAGTTATATAATAGTTTTTAAAGATACCTCCAAATTACCACTTACTTGATTATTAGACCATTGCCTGGGCTAAAATACCTGGTTAAGGCAAGATAAATCTTACTGGAGGCTAGGGTGATAAGTGAGGTGTGGAGTCTGTCAAGGTTGATTCAGAAAAGACCATGAATAAGAAAGCAGAATGAAGCGACAAAGTAGGTAAAAAGAGGAAGAGAGAAGTAAAAGGCCTTAGAAACACTCTTTAATCTTGATCCACTAACTTCCTCAACATCCCTACATAACCAATATAAAGTATTAAATAGTGTACCAACATAAAACGAAAGTATTGCCAAACATATATGAAGACTATTTCCAAGAATTAGCCGATAACACTTATCCAAATACAAGAAATAGAATGAAATATAAATTGCCCAGAGTAAGAACAGAACAAGGCAAACCAATGACAAAATATCAGGGAGCATGAATATGGAATGAAATTATTTCACAGCCGTCGTCACATTTTGATGAAGAGAAAGTTTCATTATAGGCATTTAGTAGAATGATAAAGAGTTATCTTATATACATAAATTATCAACAAGCCTAATTTTTTTTATATTTCCAGATATTATTCCAAATTATTAACATTTCTCTTTTAATTACCATTTCATAGCATAAAAATTACTTTATTCGACGGTTTCAATATAATTTGAATATCATTTGAATATACATGCAATTATTATCTCAATATCCCAATGTATTGTAGTATATTCTCAATCTTTATTTTTGTACCAGCTCGATAAATTTACCAAAGAGCTTTGTTAATCTGTGTTTCATTTGATATGAGATTTTTTGTAACACCCCACTATTTTGGCAGTACTAGATAGCTGCTGCAGGCTGTCCTGGAAGTTAGGAGATGATGATGAGTATACCACACATCAGTAAGTCACTTCCAAAATACATTTAGTTAAAACTTTACAATTCAATGATACAACCAATGCTGTATCAGTATGGGGATCTACATGTCAATCAAATTTAGATAAATTTCCAAAAATTTTACAAAATCATTCAGCGCATGTAATTGAACAAACTTTAATTTTAGGTACTGGTTACTGTGAAGGGCCCAGATCAAAAACAGTTAAATACTCATCTGGCAACCTTTCGAAAATATATTCGAAATAAAAGAATAAAAAAAACATAAAGGGCTCGTGAAGCCCTTGATTTATACAAGGAGCAGTTTTTAACCTCATTTTTTCAGAATAACATCCAATAAAACCATCTAGATGCCAAGTCCAACAACCTTGCTAGGGAACTATAATGTATGGGATTGTGTGATTCAGAGGTTAAGGTGTTCGCCTGCTATCCGCAAGGGTGTGGGTTCAAGCCCCCACCATGGCATCGAGAAGTTGGGCAGATCCTCATCAACCATTGCCTTACCCCATCCAGGTGCAATGGGTACTTGGCATTAGGTACCCACTGTGATGACACTGGACCTTTTAAGTCCATGCGCTTATCCCGTGTCCAAGACTGAATACTCCCTAGGGAGTAAGAAGGACTCTTGATTGGCCTGACAAGGGTGTAATTGTAAATTATGTTGCTTGAGCAGTGATTCTAGACTATAATTGCCTACATTTCATTCTTACTTAGATTCAATACAATTGTGATTTCTTTGTGAGCAGACATATCCTATGCTGTGTAGTTCCATCGATCTATGTTTTATGAGGAATTCCAAAGAAACTTTCTCCGAGTTGTGCGAATCTGAGAAAAGCTTTTCATCTTTGAATTTTTGAGATTCTAACATTTTTGTCTATCGACTAATCCTTGCAAAAGTAAGAAAAAGTCTTAAGATTTGCCAAGAGAAGCAGTGCAGCTGTATATTGTGCATTAAACAGGGTAGAGAACCAACAAAAACCAGCATCGCTCAGCGTTCAGCATCATGAAATGTAGACATGCCAACTTTGTGCAGGAATAACTTTGGTCTAAAAGGAAGCATAAAATGAAACAAAAGTTTATGGACAGGATTTCATAATAAGACTGCTTTTAAGGCATTTTCTCTGACAATGCTAGACACTACATTACAAAAGAATGTCATGGTCATATCAAGAGGATAGTTTGTGCCAAACTACCTCATACAGTTGTATTAGATAGAGTGGTATATTATACCTAACCCCTTATTACTCCACTACTCTATAACATAGCATGAATCCTTGTGTTGCCAGATATAAGTGATTTGCTGTGCTGTAGGGAACACATTTACCCATCAAGAATCTGAAATGATATACTTTCTTGTTGATTTTCTTATATATTTTCTACAGAGGGGTCATCAAACTAGCTTTTATGTTGTATATTGACAATATCGTGTAACTTTCCCCAGAGCAACAATTCAGCTCTTTCTTCAATACTAGATTAGGTCTTTCTTATATATAAGCACTAGAAGTATAAAACTGTTGTGCTTCTTTCCTGGTTCAGTTTATGCACATACACAATACAGTGATGATTGCTGATTTAAATTTATCACAACAATAGTGGTAGGTGTTGAAAGAAATAATAAAATATGATTACAAACTTCAAGAGCCACATAATTATGAGTTTATAAGGCCTGGAGTCCACACTATGTTACACATTTACCCTATGAGTGGAGCCTTTTACTTGCCTTAGCATAGACCCACGGTAGCTGGCAGCTCCAATTTTCCATCTCATGCGATTGACATCCAGCTGGTTTGCAGCTTATGAAGTGTTTTATTGTGTTGTAAGAATGGCATAGTACTAGATCATATTGTTTTACTGTAAATTAAATTCCATTTTATTTTTATTCTCTGTCAATGCAGATTGCTGATTGGTCAAGAGGTGAGAGATATAGTTCTACATTCTCAAAATGGTCGGTTAAGAGATGCACGGCATGTCAGCGATCTGACTTGGCTTTGTGTTTTTGTCAATACCTCCGCAAAGAAGAGGAGTACAAAAACAAATTTTGGACGTTCCACCAAAAACAAATGTATCGCACACTTAGAAGCTAAGAAAATCTAGTTGTTTTTTCATCATTTATTTTTCAGAATTTCAGCACTGGATTCAGAGCGCTGTCACACAATGCAATAAATGCCTAAGCAGAAATATTCTTGATGAAGTTTAGCTTTTGGACGTATTTTAGTCATTATTGTGAACATACGTTTGGATTTCATCTCCATTATATTCCTTGAATTAGTAAAGAAGCAGACAAGTAGTCAAGTGTATCACAAGAGGTTTCCAAGAAGACAGGTCTATGGCAAGAGGGAATCGTGACTGGCCTATAAAGAGGAGGCATGGACACTCATGTGAAATTTTGCTACAGTCTATTTCACTGCAAAGTAGGAGCAATGGCCTGTGTTGTATATATGTGGACACCACAGATCCATTTTGACTTAAAGTATGTTGATAAGGTTGTGTTGGTGGGTTGTTAGCAGCACAGTAACTACCACCTTCAGAAAAAAGATGACATGTGTATATGTTGACACTGTAGGCTTTATCTATTTACTCCATGAAATTCTTAGAAATTGTCTGCATAACAAAACTACAATCCAAGCAGTGCAATGGTTTGTGTAAAATTAAAATGTTGATTACTTATACTACCAAAAATTACTCCTGTAATGAATCAGGTAAGTAATTGGCTTTTTTAATAGTCAGTTCTTGTATTAATTATAACTAATTGAAATGAGTAATTCACCAAATAATGGACCATACTGTCTTGAGTGAATAATCAAATTAATCATACATGCATATAATATCATGTGAGCCAGATAGCAAGTGCTCGATAGAAGAAATAAACTTTGAAGAGCCATACGTCATGAATGTTGGGAAATAGGTCAATCCAGGTCACTCATAAAGATATAAGAGGTCAGACAAAGGTTAAAGGGCAGATATATGGGTCAAGTCCTTTGTGATATTTTATTGGTGTTGATGAGCCTGGCTCAGGACATTGACCTGCAATGAATGGACTGTTCTCTATTCGTAATATTCGATTGAATGGGGTTCAGGAAAGCTTTGGAAGCAGTGGCCTGTGTACACTTTGCAATCTATTCTTTGTTTAATCATGAGGCCTGTCTCTGTCTTAGCAATAACTTTGACTTTTAAATCTGCTTGAGGGTGTAAATATTTATTCAACACCTTATTGCAACACTGCTACTTACATAATATATATGTGAACACGCAAGATATGACAAGCTCCACTAGAGGCAGCAAAACACAACAGCCCTCAGAAACCAGTTTCTGCATTTGTGACAGAGTGGCTGTCAAAAAGAATGGGCATTCCTTTGAAGTGTCCTGTGAGGATGTCACACTTTTTTCTATTATTTCTCTGATATGTACTTTTTTTCACCAAGAAAAATGACAGCCCACTGCATTTCTACAGCTTTGGCTAAGCCTACCTAATATGTTGCACAGCTCAGAAAGATACCATACATACACAGGTCTGTCAGCAAGCAAAACTTAGGATTTCATTTTATTTAGTACATTACTGTGATGTACTGTATGGCCCAAAAACACACAATGATTGGATTGCATAGAAAAGAAACATGAAGGGTCAAGGGACACCCACTTTTTCTCAATTAGGATACAAGCATGGGTGTCCCTTGTATGTCGAAAAGCATATGGTGTGAAGTATAGTGTGTGCAGATAATTATTTAGTGACATGCACACGTTTTCTATTTTACATTCAGTTGTGTATTTATCCCAAAGCCAATTTTTCATATCTCTGGTGCCTAATGAACAGCACTGCTTCATTCAGAAATGTTTAGCCAGATAAAAGTGCCTAGGCCCTGCCTCAAACCCTGAGCCCATTCAAGAGATAAATGTTAGATATTAACAATACAGTTTTTATTGTTGAAATGCTACTGGTCTGAAGCAAAATCTGGTTATATGCAGCTAAATCAGGCTATATCACCAGCAACCTGAGGCATATTTAATGATGAATAACAAGGCTTGTAGTCCCCACTATGTAACACATTTACCCCTTGTAAGTTTTAATTACCCATTACAGAAGGTGCAAGGTACAAGGCATTGATTTATCATCTCGTGCGACTGGCATCTGAGATGAATTATAGCTCGTAAAGAGTTCCCAGGCCAGGAATCAAACTCAGGACCTTCAGCGGAGAGACCTGAGTTTGATTCCCTGAAATGGCCAGAGCCTTAACAACAAGACCACTCTGTTAGATTGAGAAGTTACATCAATTAAAATGTATTATCTTCATAACCTACATCTCAGCTGGATGCCGATTGCACGAGATGTTAAATAGGGGGTGTCTTGTACTCAGTGTCTATGCTGAAGCACGTTGAAAACCCCCCATGTGCAGCAATGGGTAAATGTGTAACATAGTGTGAGCTCCAAATCTTATCATCTTATCATTATATCTGCCACTGCAATTGGAAAGTCAATTTTGATTAGCTTAAAAATTGGATGATACCACATTTTTGCCATCTTACAGTCATACACTGTGTTACTGCAGTTTGATTTTTCCATCAGATTGGTCAGTGATGGAATACAAAATGTATTTTACATGTAGGAGTCAGAAGGAACTCATTGAGTCTGGTATAATAGTGAAATGCAGAGCATGTTCAATTTGTGCTTGACCTATGTTTCTATGCACATCATGCAGATACCACACCCTCCTGTGTTACTGAACACCGATAGGGAAATCATGCAATTGCCTTCATCAGTTCGAAAAACCTGGTGTGGGTTGGTTGAACAGCATGTTCAATGGCCCAGGTTTTCTATTATGAACTTTTCATTAATTTAGACCTCATTTATTTATAGTATGGTATATAATGTATATAATACAAGAAAACTATAACAGACATGTTTGGTAAAAAGGCACTATAGTCCTATATCATCAGTGAGAGAGACCTCTTTAAGGCTACAGATCACGATGAATGGGCTACTCAATATAACATGCATGCTTTATTTAAAGATTTAAGTATTCTTCTTTAAACTAGGTGCACTAGACCTGTATCATTTACATAAGTAATATAGACAATATGTTAACCTTTTCTAAATTGGTTGAATACATAAAAATAAGATTTTTAAAGTTTGATACATTTCTGACACAAGGCTAACAAGCAGTAGTTATATATTGTGTGGTGATGCAGCCATCAAAATAATTTTCAATCAGAGTATCCAAGAGGTAGTGGGTTAATGGGCTTTACATCCCATATTTTGTGCACCAGATGGGGCTGATCAGTACAGGCAGGTATCAAGGCAATGAGGTGAATGATGAAGCAACCTGGCAACATTTATTTAACCCAGGACCCAGTGGTTGGCAAGTAGTAGTAGTAAAATTTTATTTAAAGTCGTTTTAAATCACGGTGTCACATTCAATGTACAATACAAAATATATGACCCAAGCCAAAGCTTCTGTATGACATATTAAGAACAATAATATACAGTTTGGAAAGTATAAGTATAGAATTAATCTATAATTATCTATAATCTATAATTATAATCTATAATGCTGGCAACCCAGCAAGCTACACCTAAGTCCTGCTCTAAATGTAAAACATGCATATTAACTATAGAACTGCAGAAATATGGTTAACACACATTTGCATTCTAATTCCTGTTGCATTATTGGATTCCAAAGGATATATTTGGCTTCGCTAAAGATGTGCCTATTTCAAAAGGATGCACTGTACTGCAGCCCAGCGATCAGTCGGTAAAGCATACACCCAAAAAGCCACAGTGAATAGGACAAATTTCAGTCTTTTTTTTTCAAAATATGCTAATGTGTGAATCTATTAAATGTATTCCCTCCCTATTTCTGTCTGAAAAATGAGAAATATTTTTTTTTATAATCAACAGAAACAAATATATAAAAGGGATCTGGGTCTTGTGTGCAAATTGATTGAAAAAGAAATAGAATGATGATTCAGTCTCCTATGCTTTTATTTTCACAATTTTCCCAGTGTGCTAATTCAAGACCAACCTCAGAATTACAACTTCAAATTACAGGTCCATCTTGAGTTCATTCCTTGATCACACAACTAAAGCAATCCAATTCACGTGATAGACTGAGGCAACATGAAATCTCAGCCAGGATGAGAAACTGATTACAGCCTACAAGTAGCTTGCTTCAATAAAATCAGTGTTGTCTGTTTTAGTAAGAAGTTATCTTTCTTAGAAATCGAAGTTAATTTTACTTGGTGAAAAAGATGTGGCATTCTAAATTCAATTGATTTGTTATTATACATGTTTAATTGCCTATTGTAAATACAAATATGTTTGTGACCACTTTACAAGGTCTAGCATGGCTTATAGAAATATTAAGTTGTAAGATTAATCATGTGGCAGTTAATGCTAAAGTTTAGAAATCATGTGTTTTGTCTTAGAATTTTGCTGTGCTGATGCACCTGTAACTTTATCAAACTTTATCAATATTCATTTTAAAATGCACTCGTCAGTTGTTTGTAATCACTCAGTGATCATGCAATATGACTTGCATCATATCATAAACATTGCTCTATAACCACTCTTTCTCTTTGAATGAGAAGAAAGGTTTTTGATTCCCCTTCATACCATCAGTCACTATATTCAACATCACGGGACCAAATGGTCTCTTATGAAAGAGGAATATCTTGAGGTGATGCATCATTCTCTTTATATGCTTTATCCAGCAGTTGACAGGTTTCTCATCTGCTTGCCACATCTGACATTACTAACACTCACTGAGTCTTCACTGGTCAGCTTAGAGAGAGCTGATTCATCCTGTAAAGTAGTATCTATCTAGTGCCCAAGTGTCGAAATAAATGGACTGGCTGGTCTAGCAGGAATTCTTGAAATCTGGGTTTGGATGTTACTTACAAGCACCTATCAGTCAATGTTTAATCAGAGTGGAAATACTCCCAAGCTTTGTGGAATGCACAAACTGCAGTTACAAGCATATCTCGGCATATCTTAGCTGACACAGATATGATCTTTCAGGTAGTATTCAACTATAAGATTTCTCACTGGTAATTAATGCTATACCTAGGCAACAGTAAGTAATGAATGCATTACTAAAAATTTGTCATCCAATAACAGTGCTGCCTTTGCAATTTAATCCATAAAAGTGTTCATCTGATATCTTCTATCACTTTGCAGTGTACTTGAGCAGCTAGGTAGATCATTGGCCTCTCTGGTGACTTATTTTGCACTGAATAAGATGTGTTTGATTCAATCTCTCCATTGACAAGATAATACAGATGATATTTCAAATCTTAATCACATTATATTGAAGTTTGTTTCTCAGATCATGTGAAGATGATGAATTAGCCAGTTGACATTGAACTTTATGATTTATCTGAAACAACCATAGTTGTCAATGTATTTGTCACTGTACAGACTAAAGCAATCCAATTCACACCAGCATTGTGCCTGTTATCTTGAACATCATCATCATCTATCAATTGTATGAGACTCAGGAGAATTGTCAACTTGATTACTTCCTACCGACATCCCTTGATCCCCACTTGATCCCCATCAATTCCTAATTCACTTTAAGATATGCATCTGATTCAGCTGTATATCATTGGGTAAAGACTTCCCTTTAGGTTGTATGTTAAAATTTAACAAATAATTAATAAAGTTAAACCATGCAGATACATGCCATGGATGTTTTGACATAGTCTGATACACAGTTACTAAATGTGACTTTCTTTACTTCCTCTAGAAGTTATACATTATTGAAATTTGCATATTTTCCATTATGATCTACACTGTAACTCATGCAGAGCAATATTTATTGTCATTTTGCTGCAACTAATTTGGTGTTTATCTCATATATGCTAGACTCCACCCTGTATGATGAAATAAGCATGACTAGGCAATAGCAAAATGTTTACCCACTGCCATGTTTTTCATGTGACAACATGCTTCGCTCATGCTTCATCGTGGTATCTTTCCAGGGGAATCGTCACATGTCAAATGTTATGAGCCCCATGAGATGAATCTGCATTGATTGCCTGATGCTGGTCCTACCACAAACTCATTGCATTCTATTAGTGATAAATTGTCTTAGTAGTATGTTAAGACGCCACTCTGAAAATACTGCCAAATAGAAAGTGTTAGTGAAAACGGCTACTTTCTTATACATTTTCACCTATCCCAGTGTGATGTCAACTACCAACTCCATAGCCTAAACAGGTCTATCAAATTAGCAAAATAGTGACTAAGTAACTGCTAATTTCTTAATCATGGGTACGAGCTCGTCATACTTGGACCATTTTTGCTAAGCTGGAGGACGGGGGGAGTCATTCTCGGGCTATTCAAAATGTGTGACTTTCCAGTCCACAGGCTAGTACGGCAAGCCTTTCCTAGGCCTAATAAGTCTAACAAGACACAACAATGTAAAGGCCTTTGAAAGCATCACCATCTGGAACAAATCTGACATAAATTCGCTGGTCACTTTTAGTGGACACTAAACATGTGCTTCCCTGAAGGATGCATCAATTGACAGTATTCCTACTTTGAGTTTGTCTCTGGTTCTGTTATAATGTAACCTGAGCTTGTTTTGATAATAATGACTTATTCATGGCAAGATAAATTAAAGAGTTACAATCTAGATCCTAGTTCTTATTCAATAGTTTCAATTGTGAGATACTTTTTCCATGCTTTATGGCATAGTGGTTAAGGCATTTGCCGGATCTTGTGATGATATTTTTTAAATGTCTTATTGCTATGTTATACCTTTTCTTTTAAATCATTACCTAAAAAAATCCAGATTTGCCTGCTTATCATGAGGTACCAGATTTCAACCCTCAGCATGACATGGAGGAGTTGGGCAGATCCTCCTGTAACCACTGCCTCACCCTATGTGTAATCGGTACTTGATGAAAGGTAACTGTAGTGATGTACTGATGTGTGTTCATAAGCCCCTGTGGTTAACCATGGTCACGGTTAGTTTGTTTAAAATCAGCCAATGTACTGTGTATCCTAAGACAATGATTGCGTATAAATCAAACAGTTACAATGGTTGGCTCGGACAATTATCTTTTAAGAAAAGAAAATACAATGGCTGATTTTAAACAAAGTGGTGACTGGAAACCAGCAATAAAAAATATTTATCTGAAAACAGACAATTTTTTTTAGTTCCTGTATTTACATCATGTTGTAGTTCTTTTTGGTCATTTGTTCTGTAGTTTATGGACCTTGACACAACTTTCCTTGTACTAATAACCATGTGTGTAATGTCAATAAGACAATAAGGTAGAGTTATGGACCTTTAATGAAGATGTGTAGCACTTAATAACAGCAAATGGCGGCAGCACAAGGTCAGATTTTCATTCCTGTCAGCTCTTGGTTCACTTGCGCAAATGTGACCTTGCTCAAATCACTAAATGAGAAATTAGGTGTATTGTCTGGAACACCTTACAAAAATACTAATATGGGTACTATATGCAAAACAACTAATGTGATCGTATAGCTATTTGTGTCATTTAAAAGATTTGCAGCTTTAAAAAATAGTATAAAAAGTAACAAAAATGGTTACCTCCAACTGCTATGTAACCACTGTAATATGATTTTAAGATATCACAACCTTGAGATCTGTCCAGTCAATTACAAGTTTAATCTTTATTTCTACATCTAAAACATTTTTCTTTTTGGCATTTGTGTTATGATTGATTCCATTGTATGTTATATTTGAATTAGTTGTAGAACCAGTGCCCAGTTTGTTTTTGTGTTTTTATTAATACTTTTGTTTTTAGCTTGAAAATGTACATGCTGAAGATATTAACTAAGATACTGCTGTCCAAAGTGCTGCTCATTTAATGTGTGTGCAGAACATGTTTTTCAGAGTTCATGAAGAGACATCCTTTCAGAGTTTCATTGCAAAACTGAGACAGATGAACAGCTGGTAGGCAATTAGCTTCAACATAGAAGGCTTCTCCGGAGTTTGTCACATTGCGTATGACATACATTTGATTTAGTTTTACATAGTCGAGATACAAACACATTCTAATATCCATACTGATTTGTAGAGCCAATATTATGGCAATAGTCTGTTATTCCCAGGTTAGACTGATGGATGTAGGTATGCATATGTATGTATATATGCTTATTTGCATGAGAAAGTAAGGCTAATCTACCTGGTATAACAGATACAATTTTACAAAATGTACAATGCATAGATAGATCGATAAATAGATAGTTAGATAGATAGATAGGTAGATTGATAGATTGATGGATTGATGGATTGATGAATTGATGAATTGATGGATTAATTGATTGATTAATTGATTGATTGATTGATTCACTTGTCCAGCACAGACACTGCATTGTGTTTGTCTACTTTCTATTATCTACCTTCTCATGTGTGTGTCTTTTTCACTTTCAATATAATTTGAGCTAATTTGCTATTTGTAGAGCCAATATTATGGCAATAGTCTGTTATTCCCAGGTTAGACTGATGGATGTAGGTATGCATATGTATGTATATATGCTTATTTGCATGAGAAAGTAAGGCTAATCTACCTGGTATAACAGATACAATTTTACAAAATGTACAATGCATAGATAGATCGATAAATAGATAGTTAGATAGATAGATAGGTAGATTGATAGATTGATGGATTGATGGATTGATGAATTGATGAATTGATGGATTAATTGATTGATTAATTGATTGATTGATTGATTCACTTGTCCAGCACAGACACTGCATTGTGTTTGTCTACTTTCTATTATCTACCTTCTCATGTGTGTGTCTTTTTCACTTTCAATATAATTTGAGCTAATTTGCTATTTGGATTTATCATTATTTTTAACTTGCTTAAAGTTCTTAAGTAAATCCATTGTCCTTTAATTTAATCTCGATTTTTCCTTTTAGGACATTAAAGAGGCTGTCATGGCAATACGCTTCGAAATTGATGCATTGTGTTTTTTATCTATTCATTTATCATTGCATTTTAGATTTCCAGAGTAAGGTCTGAGGAAAATCTAACACAATCTACACTAGGCTATATTGAAAGGAAGGAGTAGCAGGAATAGTGCAAAGCATATTTATCTTAAAGATATAAACAAAAATGGGAAATAATTGTTTGGAAGACAATTTCTAAGAACTTCTGAGGAAGTAATTTATCTCTTCTGGCAGCTCTATCAGCTTTAGAACTCGCTTATAACTAAGCCGGCAAAGCCAGAAGCTAGCATAAAGAAGCGCGTTAAGAACATTAGTTCTGTTTGGGTGACCAAATTCAAATGAGAGGCGCCATTGTGTTGCACTGAATTATGGGAGTGATTTTCTGAGGAAAGAAAAATGCTCATGACTGCAGTGCCGTCTGGTGGGCGTTCAGGTGTAAGGCTGTGAGATCACAGCTTCAATGTTAAAAAAATCGCCTATTATCACTCACTAGCAAACCATCTCACGTCTTTCATCTCTCGCTTTATCGCTCTGGGTGAGATTACAGCTGGCGCGGTTCTTTTGTGGCAGGGACCGAGCAATTATGAGGCTTACTGGGGAAAGTGGATAAAAGGAAAAGAATAGGAATCTCCTGGTACAAATCTGCTGCTCTGAAGCAATGTGAAGTTTCAGAATGTCAGTTTCTTTGACTTACTGAATCATACGAACAGGTTGATAGACTTCAAGTGTACAAAAATGATATATAAGCTCAATAATCCTATTTGAGATAATGAAAATATATTGAATTGAGTGGCTCCTTAAATTTATCTGGGCTCCTATAGGAAATGTGTTCTGTTAAGAGAATGTGATACATTATGCATTGTGAATATGCATGGTATTACCATGTCCTTCATAATCATAATATTTAATATTTCAAGATGGAAAATAAATCTATCAGTGCTATTTTTGTTGGTTGCATTTTTAATGTCTTCTTTCTATATTTGCTATGGTGTCTATCACTGGTCTGTCGCGTTTAGTTGTATGTCACTGTTAATTTCTGTCCATTCTTGTTTTCTACTGCTGGATTTACTGGCAAACATCTTATTTCATGAACAAAATACTTTACGACTATTTCAGATCATATAGATCAAAAGATCAGGAAAATCACTAAAGTTTAATTTAGATCCAAAATGGGAAGTGATCATTTCCTTGTTCTGCTCCAAATCTCAATCTAACGAAAAATCTATAAAACATGGAGAACAATACATCTCACAGTGACCTGAAGGAAAGTGATCTGCCATGTGATGAATTGGAAGTTAATGGAAAATATTCCTCAGCCAAAATGCTGCATCGACTCAATCCATGGTACTAAGAATATTTATGTGTTTCACTTTGCATCCAGTTATTGTTGTTTTACATAATCCCATGTCAAAGACTTAGACTGCCATATAATATAGTGTTCAAGCAGCCTAAGGGTAAAGGTGTTGCTGCTAATCATGAGCAGGTTTAAACCCTCTCCTCTCCTTCGAGGAGGAGGGCATATCCTCCTTAAACCAGTGCCTAACCCCACCCAGGTGTAATGATACTTGGCAATAAGCCACCACAGTAAAAGCACCTGTTCAGCAAGACCACAAAATCAAATAAATATTCACTGTTCCATACATTTATAATGCAAAGGAGCAATAGCTATATATATAGTGTGGTGTTGCAGCCATAAAAATCACTTACACAATCAGGGTATCTATGCTATTACAGCATCCAGAAAAGACATAATACACACTGGGATCAGAGTTTATCAAAAAAATTGCTTGGCATCACAGAAGATGGTTATGAAAAAGTTGTGATCTAATTCTTGAATATTAATCATGTAGGTCAATCTGCTGGACACACATTCTTCGTATGGGGAGTGTTATGTACTATGGGGTAAATGTGTAACATGGGTGGACTCCTCTTCACTCACACCTCATCAATCAACCCTCGATAGTGGCAAGAACTTGCCTTAGAGGGCTGCACTTCACTATCTATCTATATATCTATCTATCTAAAAAGCTCTGTGAATTAGTTGTTTGTTTTATGCACAGCAAGTATAGGGACTACACCCCAAAAATAGTAACTTGGTGTGTACAGGGAAATCCAAGTGGAAATCCACGTGGAAACCCAAATGGCACCCTCAGGGAAATCATGCAATTCCTCTGGTCACTTCAAAGGCACTGATCACTTGGTAAACAGGGCAAGCCATTTGATGAAATTCTCTTCATCAACAACAGTACTTTAAGAAATTGCAGCATGAATGGCTATGACTTTATTGATATTTTTTTGATATTTTTCAGTCACACATACTTAAAAGGAAATAGAAACTGCTGAGATAGAAACTAAAAACTATTTTAAAGCAAGAAATAAGAGGGGGAGAGAGAGAGAGAGAGAGATAGAGAGAGAGAGAGAGAGAGAGAGAGACAGAGAGAGAGAGAGAGAGATGCATTTATTCCAATCATAATCATTTTTACAATAAGAGTATTTGTATACAATAAGTTCAACTATGGTGTTGGAGACAGACAGTTTGGCATACAGCCAATGCCATGTCTGCCACCAGGGTATTTCATTTGAAAGTACATTTAACATTAGTAAATACATCGCTATGAAGGGATTATATAAATGATAAATAAAATTGAATTAACATAAAAAGTGGTTAGAGGGAAGTTTCATAATTAATGACCAACATCATTTTAGTTATATAAGTATACAGTGGAGGGTTTGTGAGAGACTGTGAGTGGAAGTTGGCAAAGTTTCCGGGCTCATTAACAAAGGCCTATACTGGCAGGTGGGTAACTTTAGCTACATACAATCATCCTTGGATGCTGCAGCTCATTTTGTAGGATTCTATGCACATTTTTTTTAAATAAAAGCATAAACCTTTGATACTATGAGTATTCATTCTACTTGATATGGATGGTGGTGCATCATTTATAATATGTGCTAATCAATATCTGATAGAGCAAATCGAGATTTGATATTTGACTCTAGGGATAATTAGCAAATCGTTTCTCCGAGTAGCACAGTTATGGATGTCAACGTGCCTGGTGAATGTAAATTTTTGAAAGAAATTTGGTAATCTTTTTTTAATTAATTTATGTATGAACTTATATTCTTGCAGTTTTACAGTATCAGAAACTTCAAAATCCTGAATTTTTTAAATAGAGGTTCTGTATGGGCATTATATTTCTCTATAGAAATTATCCGTACTGCTCGCTTTTGCAGTTAAATGCTATAAACAGTCGAGTCCAAGCCTATACAATTATAATTGCTTTTAAATAATTAAAATAAATTTGCAATCATGCAGATGGGGTTTCTACTATGATCTGTATGACCATGACATTTTCACAAGAAGCATGATTGATCGGACAGGGATTGAAATGTAGCTCATAAATAGTGCAGAGAGTGGGCTTCTAACCCATGAACCCACAGCCAATGCCTCAATTTGGCCTTCGCAGCTTTGTACCCATCCTCACTTCCGAATAAAGTCACACACAGTCGTAAATCTATCTTAAACAGGCTTGCCAACCAGAGAATAATCACCCTAAAATACCTAACTGCCCATTTCCCCACAAGAGCTGCAGAGCAGGTTTTTCTAGTACCTAGAAAGGGAATCCTTCATTGCCTAGGGTAGGGTATAAAATTGATCTCAGCTTTGATTGAAAGGTCGTGAAACACATTATCGGAGTCATGCATCATCAGAAATTGCAATAAAACTACTGAGTCACCCTAGGGTTATAGAGGACACAGCAGTAAAATGTTTATGCTCAGTGATCACTGCTGATTTTGTATTAATAGCAATGTCATAGCATGCATGATAGGATTGTGTGTGTGTGCATAATAAACAATGTTCTCTGTAAACCTACCAACTTATAACTACTCACATAGCTGAGTCAGTTAAACCAACATGTTACACAAAACTACCACAATTACAGAAAACTGATATGTAACAATTTACTGAGATAGCATTCCAAATCGGCTCAGGATCGTTTCCATATAGGCCACTGTCGTTACAAAATCGTATTAACATCACCGACATGGCGCCTACGTTGAAACGATTTGGAATTCTATATTGGTTGAAGTTGACTCACTTGAATCACTGTCCTGCTACATGCTTGCTGCCATCTAAATGCCAGGTCTCCAAGTTAAGACCCTTAAGACTGTTGGTTTGAGCCTTTATTGGCTTTATATTGAGTATGTGCAGAATTTTTCTGATCCCTGTTGCACTGTTGTTTTTCAAAGGAAATTCTCAGTTATTGCAATAATAGGGATCATGTGGTATATAATAATTTTTGTCAAACATTATATTGCACATGCAGTGGAGATAGTGCTTATATTCAGCCTATTTCCAAGACATAAAGTCTATAAATCTTTACTTTTACAGAGCAAGCCTCAGTTCTGTAATTCTATATCATGAGTAAAACATTTAGTACAGAAAGTATTCGAACCCAGAACTAGCAGAAAAGCTGGAAACCACTCAACCATTCAATACTTCTTAAAATTAACATATTGTACATGAAAAGTAAATATCATAAAATACTATTGTGAAAATTTCAGAGATTATGTTTATTGAAGACTGAGGTATTAAAGCTCTCTGGCATTAATGGTATTTTTCAGGCCACTACAATTTCTTTTCTGCATGCTCAAGAAAACAAAACCCTCCAAGACCCAATAAATGATCCTAGAATGTTTTTCTTGACCTCAGCAGTGGCTGGAGTATTGCATGATCTCATGTAGTCAAAAGGGAACTGTTCTTTCATGCAGGACAAATAATGGCATTAATTTCCTGTTGCAGTCTTTATTATTGTCCACACGAATACAATCGTCCTGTTCTTCCAAATAACTGTATAGTAAATGTTATTGGGCAACATCAAAGAACAGCAAAATACAGCACTGCGTGACAATTATCCATGGAATACATGACTTGTATACCTGTTTTCTTAAAGTATGTACAATTATGTTAGATAGATAGATAGATGGATAGATGGATAGATGGATTGATGGATAGATAGATAGAGAGATAGAGAGATAGATGAGTAGATAGATAGATAGATAGACAGATAGATATATAATTTGACAAAGTTTCAAATCTTACTAAATAGTAAAATAAGGTGTTTACTATATAACGATTAATGTCTGAATGCTACTAGAATTGCAGAATTATCAGCGGGTGATAAGGGCTTGTTGGTCTGCATTTCATACCACACAAATTTATGAAGCGTGGACGTTCATGAGGCTGTCGTACATTTTTTTCCAAAAACTTTGTAAATTTTCATTTTAATTTAAAATTTTAATTTCCAGATAGCAGAAATTAGTTGGGGAATAAAACGCAAACCACACTCGTCCTAGATCTGTTTTGACACATCAAGGACTCTTGTGGTGTTACATATATCAATATAAAATTATCAAAACTGTTACGATATGAAACAAATCCATATGATATGAAGCTTAACTTTAATAATAATTTAAAAAAAGATATGGAATCATATTAATACATATTAGTAATGTGAGTAGGCCAGATTCATATTTCTCCAACAAGAACTTAACTTTAAAGCCTATGGTCTTTTCAAATTACTGATGCTAAATATACCAATCCATATAATTGTTATAGCCTACCGATTGACTCTAGGGTAGTGTTATACATTTATATCTGTAATTATGCAAGTAAACATAATCGTACTAAATACAATATAGATTCCAATATATATTATTAGAACAGTGTCTGATAAGACATACTTAGCAACCGGATATAGTAATCAATGTTATTGACAAATCTTTTTTTTTATCCTCAATGACAATTTGTTGACAAGCATTGCTTTACATTTTAAATTTTGAGTTCTGCAGTACTTGTATCTATAAGACTCTTTTCCACAAATCCTGTTCCAAATCATCCAATTTCATCCAACATAGCTTTAAGTGACAAACTACTAAATTGAATTTGATGATAACGTTCTTATTGCTTTTACATGATGATAGCAAGTAAACCTTATTTTCAGCAACAATTTAACTATCTTCACATTACTACTATCACTTTATCCTATTTTAGTTCTCCTTATACTCTAAGGAAGCTCTTCAAGAACTCGTGAAGCCCCACAAGACTCAATTAATTTCCACCCTTATTTCAAATTCCAATCGTAATTCAGCGAAAAGCCATTCTGCCCGGAAGCTGTCACTTTCTCTGACCTTATGGTGTATTTTCTGGGAACGGTTAACATGACAACCGACATTTTGGTTCAACTCTTTATAGTTATCTCTTTTAACGAATATATTGCAATGCTGCATATGGAAAAATATATGTATTTTGCTCTTACATTGTATTGTATTGCATTGTGATGTATTGTATTGTATTGTATTGTATTGTGTTGCATTGTGTTGTATTGTATTGTGTTGTATTGTACTGTTAGTCCTTTTTTATCAATTATATCTGGTTTGTTTTGCATTTCAACTGGCTTAATCATATGAAATAGCCTTAAAATAGTACAATCACTTATAGTCTAGCTGTTCTATTCCTCAATGTAGATCATCAACTATTCGCAGCCAACTGTATTATTTGACTCTAATATTTGCATTGTATTCCTTAAACCTCCTGGCAGTCATTCTTTCTCTTAGAATGATATGGAGGTTTTTTCGATTCCCCTTTTTGACCTAGACGATCAGTCACTATGTATATTCAACATCACGGGACAAAATGGTCTCTTATGAAAGAGGAATATCATTCTCTTCATATGGTTTCCTGATGCCTCATCCTGCATTGGACAGGTTTCTCACCTGCCTGCCACATCTGACATTACTAACACTCGCTGAATCTCTGTTGGTCAGCAGTGATCACTTAAAGTAGGGCAACTTTACTACCCCGAGCAACAGTTCTTCAGACTGCAAAAGTTTCGATTACACAAAATGTACTGTTTTATCTTGATCCAGGCAATATTCTATTAGGGTTTGTTCATGATCATTATTAGGCAATGTGACAATATAGATTCACTATTAAGAATACATTTAAGTTGAGGCACAGGCGTTTGCCAACATATATGACATTGCTCAGTGATGACACACTTATACTTTAACTAATACCAAGGCTACTGACTGCCTTAATTGGCTTCTCATCTCAAGAGCCCACTATGTCATTTGCAACTGCCAATCAGAATGTAGCTGAATACATTAGGAAATGCCCTGAGCTTGACGGCAATGTCTAACAGTGAAATTGCATATCAATTTGTTTTGCTTGCATTGATTACACTCAATTCTTAAACAAAAATTACTCAGTTAGGTCACTTAATTGGCTTAAAGGTGACAGCAGACTGTGCTTGGGAGATATTGGCCAATCAGGAAGCGCCATCATGTGTGTAGATGGTGAAATATGCAAATCTGGCATTAGAGATGAGAATTGAACATTTCCCAGCGTACAGGCAAGGAATTCCTTGGAAATAAGTGGTAAATACCCATAAATAATGGAAGTTATCACTTAGAATAAGAAGGAAAATTATTTTTGTGTATAATATAGACATTTTTGATGTGTAATATGATATTATTGACTGAAACTAGCCCCATTATTGAAGGCAGTTACGCAGGGGGAGTAAAAGCTGTTCTTGACAAAGTCAGTAGCCTTGGTCTTACAGTATACTAACTTGCTAAGGGCTGTCATGATGGCAAACGCCTGTGGTTGAGGTCAGACAAACGTACTACAAGAGCACCCAACAGCAAAACTTCTTTCTTTACAGATAAGGCCATTTTAATTTGTTCAAGACCAAATAGTCAGCTAAGGTTCCTAAATTTGTATGCCAAACTTAAATGAGTTTGAAATTTACTATTAAGAATGCCTTTGCTCTGAACAATTTGTTGTAGTGATGACTTTATGTAATTCAGGAAGATATGCTGCTGTAAAGTAAATATCATTTGTTTAGTCCAATGAGTAATTCACTGATCCCTGAGAATTGCCTCCATTTTTGTCTCTCATAATATAAGACATATATATGTAGTTGTGACCTAAAAAAACAAGCGACAATTGAAACACTGCTGCTGTGAAGTAAATATCATTTGTTTAGTCCAATGAGTAATTCAATAAGTAGTTGTGACCAAAATAAAAACAAGCAACAATTGGAAAGCAACGCAAAAGTGTACATCAGAAAACAATTAAATAATGCTATGGGTGGATTGGGTGGATTATGACTTTACGTCCTGTGTTTCTGTGCCTGATGGGCTAATTAGGACAGGCAGAGACCATGGCAATGAGATGAGGGATGAAACAGCCATCTAACTTAAGCTCGACCAGGAATTGTGCTCTACCACTGAGACCACTGATGGTCCCGACAGAGTTTCTAGTTATCATTAGAAATGTCCATTTCGTGAAGAAAGGCATGAAACACAAATTTCTAAGAACACTTTTTTTTTACTTTTTTTATTTGCCTATTCCATAACAAATCATCAGTATATATATACATTTCGATACTGAAACCCCTGGGGATTTATGTGTCTCAGAGACAGTTGCAATTAACTTTTATCCAGGCTGCCTTACTTGTACAGCAACTTACCAATTTAGCACACTGAATGTGAGCAAAACATAACTTTTTGTATTTTGTATCTTTATTGCATAAAAGTTTCTTGAAAAATACAAAAAAATATGTTTATTTTATGTGACAGCAACCTGACTAAAATCTTCAACCAGGCTCCTGAGAAGATAGGTGTCATTCAAGCCCTTGTAAATTTCACATAAATGACCTTGAATGATTATTCTGTAACTATAAAGGCACTACAGTACACATGTTGGATCTTCGGGTAGCCACAATGAAGGGGTTGGTTTCACAAGTTCTGTCTGTATAGTAGGTATGTAGAAAGGATGTGGATTCCTAACCAAGAGTAGAGGGACTCCATTTGCTGCCCAGGGGCAACAGTGGCATAAAAAGTAAGTTTTGTTGATTCCACAGAGGAAAATAGATTAGGAATTCGGGAAGAATTGGATCAGTGGGGTGGTGGTGTTCTCCAAAGCACATTAAATATTGTCTTGAATCTACTAAAGATATATATTTTCAATAAAATGAAGTGAGGTTGCCAATCTATATGTAGTTTTAAAGACCCATCAAAATTCATACTGCATTTGCTTTTGTAGAGCAGCACAAATACATTCTATACATTTCAAGATTGGTTGCCATTATTGGACCAATTGTTTTACTGTGTTTGCAGTGCCCATCGACATCTTGTGGACTTCTTATGTTATCAAGATGAGCATTTCTAACCGATCGAACAATGATTATGATTAATTGAAAGTCTAGTGTCATATTTATCTACTAATGTCCCTGAAGGAGGGGAGCCAGCCATTAAGTGTAATAAGTATGTCCCAGGTGACAACTATGGCCCAGATTGGCAGGAGTACTTGTTCTGAGTATATAAACTGAATTATTTTGATGGTGAAATATGGAGACTGGGATGTAAATGTGTCCTTTATTCATTCACTCATTTATTCATACCTTTATTTGTACATTTATAAAGATTTTGAAATTTGACATCGAACAAATCAAAAGCCCAGAAACAAGCTAACAAGAAATATGTTGTTGTATATTATCAACATTATTTGTGTTATGCCAAATGAATGGTTACTTTGATCAGTAATCAGAAATTTGTTGGTAACAAGGTGCTGTGTGTGAGAATAATGTTATAAATATAAAATTAGCTTGTTGCTTCCGTTAATTATGGTATGTAAATCAAATGTCATGTAATATTCAGTGAATGTGCTTAATTATGAGGCACTTACAAAGACTTAATATTCTGTAGTAATAGGGTGGTTGTGGAATTTTTCTTACACAATATTTAACAATTTACAATGCTTGGACACTTTTAACTTTTTATCAAGTTGTATCAAGTAGCTCCAAATTGCATAGACGAGAAGAGAGTCTTTATATACAGTTAGTTTCATTAAAAACGGCCTGTTAAATTGAACCTAGACAAAGCTAGACAACTTTTGCTATACGATGCTACCTGCCACTAAACAGAAATGTCTGGCTATAGCTGGCTACACAAGGCTGGATCTAAGAATACATACAGCACCATTTGGTGCATAAATTGAGAGTTATGCATATTTGTTATGTTTTGTTGAAAAGATGCATGTCAATTGCACATAAGTAGTTATGATATCTTCGATACATTTCTTAAACTTACCAAGGTTTATATTTTTTCAGTGGTGATAGTTTAAGCTGACTTTAGCCAGTTACAGTTTCCACCAGGAATAGCCTGACTAGAGTCGACCACATTTCATGAAATTAACTGTATGCACCTTTTATCCTTCAGTTATACTAATGACAATGACAAAGCAATGACAGCAATAGGAAACTTCATCTGTCCATCCTCAGTATGTGTGGTAATGCCATTAAAGTCTATTTTAGATATAGAAGTCTGAAAATATATTTCCTTGTGAACTGAAACAAAGTAGAGTAAACTGTTGCCAGTGTAACAGTGGAAGCCTCTGAAATGAACATTTGTTAGATATGCATTCTAACATGCATTGGCTATCTAATAAGTAAAGGTTCTTAGTTTGGGGCAATTAAAGTTGTGTATTGTTGGCTGTGAAATATCAAATAACTAACATTCTGAGAAAGGGCCATTAGTAGATTGATTATGGAAAAAATACTAAGGAGATGGCAAATGTTTAGATATTCACCATGTTACACATTTCTACCAGATATAAAATAAGTTTCAAGTTTTAGGAAAATTAATATAATTATAAAAAACAAAAACTTACTTGTGAGGGAGACTAGTAGAAGCCCTATTCTTCTGATCTTCAATAAATGCAAAAAATTAGCTGCAACGTATATTTTTTCCTACCCGTACTTAAATCAAGTTTACTCTTATATGCAATAGGGAAACTTTTCACAAAAATGCCATGTTTTTATGTGATGACATGCTTCGCTCATGCTTCAGCGTAATATCTTTCCTCGGGAATTGCCACATGTCAAATATTAACAGTAACCTACACATAATTGGTTTGAAGCTGCCAGTGATACAAATGTCCCACTGTGCCATAGATGCTGTTAGTAATCTTCAGGGTTACTCCAAACTATACATTGCGAACAAGTTTTTGACATAGTACTTTTTAAAGTTACATGAGTGAACTTCATATAGGGTCATGATTTGATTGACAATTAAGTTTTTCAGAAGAACACAAACTGAAGAGGAACATTTGGTGTCTGGTAATTCCCTGCAGCAACTAGCCACTCGGCTAGCAGGAAATTTCCTTTAGCTCAGTGAGATTGGTGGTCTTTGTGTTTCTTTACAGCAGTATTGCAATACATTTCTGTATCTTTTAGCAAATGTAATTATCATTTTTTGAATACCAAAGGTAGCGAAATCAATATGCCTTCTGCAGCCATTACAATGGTTATTTATAATTGCTTTCTTATCTTTATACACCACAGGACAATGAAAATCTCTGATAAAGGAAAACACTGATCATGAGACAAAAGATGGCTGGAATTTTTCTCACGCTCTTTTGTCCCCTTTGTGAAAATCTTTATTGATTTCTTCTGAGCCCTCAGGTGAAATTTCAGCCCTACAGAACAGTGTGAGAACAAAGACTTGGGGTGTAATTATGCTGGGCAAAAATTGAATAAGAAAACAAAAGCAACAACAATGACAACAACAAAAGCAGAGATTCAAGCTCCAATGCAAGTATTTTATTGCATTCAAGAAAGATCTGATGTGTAATCAAGAAAGATCTTATCAGGGAAATCTGTAACATGGCTTATGGGAATGCACAGAACAATACAAGATAATGGATTTCTGTGGCCAAAATCAGTTTTGTTTCTGCTCTGTGACTAATGCAGTTTCCTCACAGGTAGTAACAATGTTGAACATACAGGTTTCTTTCACATTGAACAGTGAGCTGTTAACTTGAAGCTCTATTTGTCTTGTCTGGCTAGCCACCTAATTTAATTTCCTGCCATAAAAAGGAAGAATACATTATTCATACTAAAACTTAAGCCAGAAGGAACTTTGATCATAGTGCAACACAGCTGTAAACCGTGTTCTACAACAAAGTTGGACAAGTTATGCCAGACTGTCTTATGAACTGATGTATTTTTTATCACCATCTCCAGAGGATACTTCAAAAAAGTGCTCAGAAATTTGGTACAACAAGGAGTGTTATAATATTTTTCACAGGATGGTATGTATGCAAAAAGGTCTTTTGTGGCCTATACTTGTCGATAAAATCACTCATTCATGGTCTGCTTTATATAAGAACTTGTAAAGCTGTCTAGGAAATCTTATCAATGAGATGTTTTATTTGAGTTGCAAAGTTGTTGGGCTCTATCACTAGACCTCTCAACATAATGTCGGCCTAAACCAAATGAAAGAACTGTATTTTTTTTTATGTTTTTATTGTAAATAAATACAGGAATTTCTTGATTATAGCAATAAATACTTGGAATTGCTTCACATCACATAAATATTGACACAAAAATTTACCTGTAATTTGCTTCAAACTACAATTTCTATATATATTTTAAAGTTACACTGTTTGTCAAATTCACGATTTTGTAAGACTCAATCAAATAGTTCATAAATAACCTTTATTAATCAAGGCACACTAAATGTGTGTGATCTAATTATTTATCAGACATTAATTACTTAAAAATAAATTATACATTGAGAGGAAATACTGACCAAAAAATTGGAAACACAATGGAAATGACATCATCACCATTGTTCAGTATTGTGATGTCATCACTGTGTTTGTTTACATATTGAGTTTTTGATGGCATGAAAAACTAATATTTTATATTATTTATTGTAAATTAAAACTAAATTGTTGTGCAAAAATGGGCATGTCATTACTTCTTATAAGCAAATTTGACAGACAGTGCACTTTAAGTAAAATAATTTATCAAAAAAAGTATTACTATTTTGATTGTCAGCAATTTCTATTGGTACATCTGATTGATCGAAGTATTGTTATCAGGATTTCAGTTTTGCTAAGATGGTTGCACTGATTCCTGAAATCTGAATAGTGTTACAATGGTATATCATGAGATACAATAATTTCTATTTCAATAACAGACTAGTTTAGCTTAACATAACACCAGCTGGCAGCCCTGCTCTATTTGTCTGGAAGAAGTGGTCCAAGGCTACTAATCTCTGGTCTCGTGGTCATTACTGTCACAGGAGATGCATTAGGTGCTATTGATGGTCCACTGCAGTCCATAAGGGACACTTATAGCTGAGGAGACATTGCACATCCTTGTTATACATCATAATCAAAGGACATGTCTAGTGTACTATGTACCTGGCAGTGTGGTACATAAGATACTGTAGAGCCTTGCATCAAGACCACTGTTCATTCAGGATTGATTTTTTTGCTATTACATTGTGATCATCATAGTCAATTTCTTGGGCTATTAGCAATTTCAAAACTGAGATCGCACAAGAAACTAAAGCATAATAGTTGTCTCATCACCAACAGTTATGACCTGAATTTGTGATCAAGTGTGAATAAGTGCAAGTCTTACAAGCGAAAACCTTAAATAAATGCATCATCTTGTTGTGGCTTCAGATAATTGTTCCTTCTTCTGCATAATTAAAGTGGAAAAATAGTTTTGAGTAGCACTGTACCTTTGTATTCCACTTTAACGTGATGAAGGCCTTACAATAAAGATTATAATTTATAGCACTTTGAACTTAGTTGGTCCTGTTGACACATTTATACTGTACTGTTAAACACAGCTCATTGATTTTACAGACAGCACAATGAACTAGAGCATGGATTGTACGTGGAATACTTCACCAATGATTTAAGTTGAGGCAAAGGAACTGAACCCTCTAATTACAAATGTCCCAACATCAGGCAGAATCTGCCAGGCAATCACAAACATTTTTTGGTTAAGGTGTTCGCCTGCTATCCGCAAGGGTGTGGGTTCAAACCCCCACCATGGCATCGAGGAGTTGGGCAGATCCTCATCAACCATTGCCTCACCCCATCCAGGTGCAATGGGTACTTGGCATTAGGTGCCCACAGTGATGACACTGGACCTTTTAAGTCCATGCGCTTATCCCGTGTCCAAGGCTGAATACACCCTAGGGAGTAAGAAGGACTCTTGATTGGCCTGACAAGGGTGTAATTGTAAATTATGTTGCTTGAGCAGTGATTCTAGACTATAATTGCCTAAATTTCATTCTTACATCGATTCAATACAATTGTGATTTCTTTGTGAGCAGACATATCCTATGCTGTGTAGTTCCATTGATCTATGTTTTATGAGGAATTCCAAAGAAACTTTCTCCGAGTTGTGCGAATCTGAGAAAAGCTTTTCATCTTTGAATTTTTGAGATTCAAAGATTTTTGTCTATCGACTAATCCTTGCAAAAGTAAGAAAAAGTCTTAAGATTTGCCAAGAGAAGCAATGCAGCTGTATATTGTGCATTAAACGGGGTAGAGAACCAACAAAAACCAGCATCGCTCAGCGTTCAGCATCATGAAATGTAGACATGCCAACTTTGTGCAGGAATAACTTTGGTCTAAAAAGAAGCATAAAATGAAACAAAAGTTTATGGACAGGATTTCATAATAAGACTGCTTTTAAGGCATTTTCTCTGACAAAGCTAGACACTACATTACAAAAGAATGTCATGGTCATATCAAGAGGATAGTTTGTGCCAAACTACCTCATACAGTTGTATTAGATAGAGTGGTATATTATACCTAACCCCTTATTACTCCACTACTCTATAACATAGCATGAATCCTTGTGTTGCCAGATATAAGTGATTTGCTGTGCTGTAGGGAACACATTTACCCATCAAGAGTCTGAAATGATATACTTTCTTGTTGATTTTCTTATATATTTTCTACAGAGGGGTCATCAAACTTGCTTTTATGTTGTATATTGACAATATCGTGTAACTTTCCCCAGAGCAACAATTCAGCTCTTTCTTCAATACTAGATTAGGTCTTTCTTATATATAAGCACTAGAAGTATAAAACTGTTGTGCTTCTTTCCTGGTTCAGTTTATGCACATACACAATACAGTGATGATTGCTGATTTAAATTTATCACAACAATAGTGGTAGGTGTTGAAAGAAATAATAAAATATGATTACAAACTTCAAGAGCCACATAATTATGAGTTTATAAGGCCTGGAGTCCACACCATGTTACACATTTACCCCATGAGTGGAGCCTTTTACTTGCCTTAGCATAGACCCACGGTAGCTGGCAGCTCCAATTTTCCATCTCATGCGATTGACATCCAGCTGGTGTGCAGCTTATGAAGTGTTTTATTGTGTTGTAAGAATGGCATAGTACTAGATCATATTGTTTTACTGTAAAGTAAATTCCATTTTATTTTTATTCTCTGTCAATGCAGATTGCTGATTGGTCAAGAGGTGAGAGATATAGTTCTGCATTCTCAAAATGGTCGGTTAAGAGATGCACGGCATGTCAGCGATCTGACTTGGCTTTGTGTTTTTGTCAATACCTCCGCAAAGAAGAGGAGTACAAAAACAAATTTTGGACGTTCCACCAAAAACAAATCTATCGCACACTTAGAAGCTAAGAAAATCTAGTTGTTTTTTCATCATTTATTTTTCAGAATTTCAGCACTGGATTCAGAGCGCTGTCACACAATGCAATAAATGCCTAAGCAGAAATATTCTTGATGAAGTTTAGCTTTTGGACGTATTTTAGTCATTATTGTGAACATACGTTTG
Organism: Alitta virens; assembly: GCA_932294295.1. NCBI lineage: Eukaryota > Metazoa > Annelida > Polychaeta > Phyllodocida > Nereididae > Alitta > Alitta virens. The sequence continues at coordinate 35,228,466 of OW028578.1, forward strand.
GATTTCATCTCCATTATATTCCTTGAATTAGTAAAGAAGCAGACAAGTAGTCAAGTGTATCACAAGAGGTTTCCAAGAAGACAGGTTTATGGCAAGAGGGAATCGTGACTGGCCTATAAAGAGGAGGCGTGCACACTCATGTGAAATTTTGCTACAGTCTATTTCACTGCAAAGTAGGAGCAATAGCCTGAATACAGTATTATTCTTCTGTGATTTCCAAAATAAACTGTTTTTGAATGCAAAACAAGTTTTCTCTTATTCATCCCAGGTAATGTCAAAGCAAAAACGTTATGAAAACGTTGTCAGATAACATCAAATTGATGTAACCCTAAAACATTATAAAAAAGTTGAGAAAAGGTTATAACTTCAAGTTGCCAGATAATGTTAAAATAATGATATCCCATAACGTTATAAAAACGTTATAAAAGAGTATTTTTTTTAAATGTGGCAGATAATGTAAAATTTATGTTATCACATATCATTATGATAACGTTATAAAGGGGTCATCTTATTCATGTTGCCATATAATGTTAAATTTATATTAATGCAAAACATTATTAAACAATGTATTTCTGATGTAAAAGCCACAGTTCGAAAAAATGTTTTGAAATAACATTATTTTTACTTTATTTTAACATACTTCTAACATGATACATAGAACGTTAAAATAACATTTCAGCAACCGTCCAATTTTGCGTAATTTTGATGTTATGAAATAACGTTATTCTGACCTTTTTCATGATGTTATTTTAACGTAATTATAACGTTTTCGTGTTAGCTGGGTATATGTGGACACCACAGATCCATTTTGACTTAAAGTATGTTGATAAGGTTGTGTTGATGGGTTGTTAGCAGCACAGTAACTACCACCTTCAGAAAAAAGATGACATGTGTATTTGTTGACACTGTAGGCTTTATCTATTTACTCCATGAAATTCTTAGAAATTGTCTGCATAACAAAACTACAATCCAAGCAGTGCAATGGTTTGTGTAAAATTAAAATGTTGATTACTTATACTACCAAAAATTACTCCTGTAATGAATCAGGTAAGTAATTGGCTTTTTTAATAGTCAGTTCTTGTATTAATTATAACTAATTGAAATGAGTAATTCACCAAATAATGGACCATACTGTCTTGAGTGAATAATCAAATTAATCATACATGCATATCTTATCATGTGAGCCAGATAGCAAGTGCTCGATAGAAGAAATAAACTTTGAAGAGCCATACGTCATGAATGTTGGGAAATAGGTCAATCCAGGTCACTCATAAAGATATAAGAGGTCAGACAAAGGTTAAAGGGCAGATATATGGGTCAAGTCCTTTGTGATATTTTATTGGTGTTGATGAGCCTGGCTCAGGTCATTGACCTGCAATGAATGGACTGTTCTCTCTTCGTAATATTCGATTGAATGGGGTTCAGGAAAGCTTTGGAAGCAGTGGCCTGTGTACACTTTGCAATCTATTCTTTGTTTATTCATGATGCCTGTCTCTGTCTTAGCAATAACTTTGACTTTTAAATCTGCTTGAGGGTTTAAATATTTATTCAACACCTTATTGCAACACTGCTACTTACATAATATATATGTGAACACGCAAGATATGACAAGCTCCACTAGAGGCAGCAAAACACAACAGCCCTCAGAAACCAGTTTCTGCATTTGTGACAGAGTGGCTGTCAAAAAGAATGGGCATTCCTTTGAAGTGTCCTGTGATGTCACACTTTTTTCTATTATTTCCCTGATATGTACTTTTTTTCACCAAGAAAAATGACAGCCCACTGCATTTCTACAGCTTTGGCTAAGCCTACCTAATATGTTGCACAGCTCAGAAAGATACCATACATACACAGGTCTGTCAGCAAGCAAAACTTAGGATTTCATTTTATTTAGTACATTACTGTGATGTACTGTATGGCCCAAAAACACACAATGATTGGATTGCATAGAAAAGAAACATGAAGGGTCAAGGGACACTCACTTTTTCTCAATTAGGATACAAGCATGGGTGTCCCTTGTATGTCGAAAAGCATATGGTGTGAAGTATAGTGTGTGCAGATAATTATTTAGTGACATGCACACGTTTTCTATTTTACATTCAGTTGTGTATTTATCCCAAAGCCAATTTTTCACATACAATTTACAGCCAATGTTTCCATGGGGATTTTTTTCTTACTTTTTTTCATATTTCTGGTGCCTAATAAACAGCACTGCTTCATTCAGAAATGTTTAGCCAGATAAAAGTGCCTAGGCCCTGCCTCAAACCCTGAGCCCATTCAAGAGATAAATGTTAGATATTAACAATACAGTTTTTATTGTTGAAATGCTACTGGTCTGAAGCAAAATCTGGTTATATGCAGCTAAATCAGGCTATATCACCAGCAACCTGAGGCAGATTTAATGATGAATAACAAGGCTTGTAGTCCCCACTATGTAACACATTTACCCCTTGTAAGTTTTAATTACCCATTACAGAAGGTGCAAGGTACAAGGCATTGATTTATCATCTCGTGCGACTGGCATCTGAGATGAATTATAGCTCGTAAATAGTTCCCAGGCCAGGAATCAAACTCAGGACCTTCAGCGGAGAGACCTGAGTTTGATTCCCTGAAATGGCCAGAGCCTTAACAACAAGACCACTCTGTTAGATTGAGAAGTTACATCAATTAAAATGTATTATCTTCATAACCTACATCTCAGCTGGATGCCGATTGCACGAGATGTTAAATAGGGGGTGTCTTGTACTCAGTGTCTATGCTGAAGCACGTTGAAAACCCCCCATGTGCAGCAATGGGTAAATGTGTAACATAGTGTGGACTCCAAGTCTTATCATCTTATCATTATGTCTGCCACTGCAATTGGAAAGTCAATTTTGATTAGCTTAAAAATTGGATGATACCACATTGTTGCCATCTTACAGTCATACACTATGTTACTGCAGTTTGATTTTTCCATCAGATTGGTCAGTGTTGGAATACAAAATGTATTTTACATGTAGGAGTCAGAAGGAACTCATTGAGTCTGGTATAATAGTGAAATGCAGAGCATGTTCAATTTGTGCTTGATCCTATGTTTCTATGCACATCATGCAGAGACCAAACCCTCCTGTGTTACTGAACACCGATAGGGAAATCATGCAATTGCCTTCATCAGTTCGAAAAACCTGGTGTGAGTTGGTTGAACAGCATGTTCAATGGCCCAGGTTTTCTATTATGAACCTTTCATTAATTTAGACCTCATTTATGTATAGTATGGTATATAATGTATATAATACAAGAAAACTATAACAGACATGTTTGGTAAAAAGGCACTATAGTCCTATATCATCAGTGAGAGAGACCTCTTTAAGGCTACAGATCACGATGAATGGGCTACTCAATATAACATGCATGCTTTATTTAAAGATTTAAGTATTCTTCTTTAAACTAGGTGCACTAGACCTGTATCATTTACATAAGTAATATAGACAATATGTTAACCTTTTCTAAATTGGTTGAATACATAAAAATAAGATTTTCAAAGTTTGATACATTTCTGACACAAGGCTAACAAGCAGTAGCTATATATTGTGTGGTGATGCAGCCATCAAAATAATTTTCAATCAGAGTATCATTTGCATAGCTTAGCATAGAAGTCAATCCAAGAGGTAGTGGGTTAATGGGCTTTACATCCCATATTTTTTGCACCAGATGGGGCTGATCAGTACAGGCAAGTATCAAGGCAATGAGGTGAATGATGAAGCAACCTGGCAACATTTATTTAACCCAGGACCCAGTGGTTGGCAAGTAGTAGTAGTAAAATTTTATTTAAAGTCGTTTTAAATCATGGTGTCACATTCAATGTACAATACAAGATATATGACCCAAGCCAAAGCTTCTGTACGACATATTAAGAACAATAATATACAGTTTGGAAAGTATAAGTATAGAATTAATCTATAATTATGTATAATCTATAATTATAATCTATAATGCTGGCAACCCAGCAAGCTACACCTAAGTCCTCCTCTAAATGTAAAACAGGCATATTAACTATAGAACTGCAGAAATATGGTTAACACACATTTGCATTCTAATTCCTGTTGCATTATTGGATTCCAAAGGATATATTTGGCTTAGCTAAAGATGTGCCTATTTCAAAAGGATGCACTGTACTGCAGCCCAGTGATCAGTCGGTAAAGCATACACCCAAAAATCCACAGTGAATAGGACAAATTTCAGTCATTTTTTTTCAAAATATGCTAATGTGTGAATCTATTAAATGTATTCCCTCCCTATTTCTGTCTGAAAAATGAGAAATATATTTTTTTATAATCAACAGAAACAAATATATACAAGGGTTCTGGGTCTTGTGTGCAAATTGATTGAAAAAGAAATAGAATGATGATTCAGTCTCCTATGCTTTTATTTTCACAATTTTCCCAGTGTGCTAATTCAAGACCAACCTCAGAATTACAACTTCAAATTACAGGTCCATCTTGAGTTCATTCCTTGATCACATGACTAAAGCAATCCAATTCACGTGATAGACTGAGGCAACATGAAATCTCAGCCAGGATGAGAAACTGATTACAGCCTACAAGTAGCTTGCTTCAATAAAATCAGTGTTGTCTGTTTTAGTAAGAAGTTATCTTTCTTAGAAATCGAAGTTAATTTTACTTGGTGAAAAAGATGTGGCATTCTAAATTCAATTGATTTGTTGTTATACATGTTAAATTGCCTATTGTAAATACAAATATGTTTGTGACTACTTTACAAGGTCTAGCATGGCTTATAGAAATATTAAGTGGTAAGAATAATCATGTGGCAGTTAATGCTAAAGTTTAGAAATCATGTGTTTTGTCTTAGAATTTTGCTGTGCTGATGCACCTGTAACTTTATCAAACTTTATCAATATTCATTTTAAAATGCACTCGTCAGTTGTTTGTCATCACTCAGTGATCATACAATATGACTTGCATCATATCATAAACATTGCTCTATAACCACTCTTTCTCTTTGAATGAGAAGAAAGGTTTTTGATTCCCCTTCATACCATCAGTCACTATATTCAACATCACGGGACCAAATGGTCTCTTATGAAAGAGGAATATCTTGAGGTGATGCATCATTCTCTTCATATGCTTTATCCAGCAGTTGACAGGTTTCTCATCTGCCTGCCACATCGGACATTACTAACACTCACTGAGTCTCCACTGGTCAGCTTAGAGAGAGCTGATTCATCCTGTAAAGTAGTATCTATCTAGTGCCCAAGTGTCGAAATAAATGGACTGGCTGGTCTAGCAGGAATTCTTGAAATCTGGGTTTGGATGTTACTTACAAGCACCTATCAGTCAATGTTTAATCAGAGTGGAAATACTCCCAAGCTTTGTGGAATACACAAACTGCAGTTACAAGCATATCTCGGCATATCTTAGCTGACACAGATATGATCTTTCAGGTAGTATTCAACTATAAGATTTCTCACTTACTGGTAATTAATGTTATACCTAGACAACAGTAAGTAATGAATGCATTACTAAAAACTTATCATCCAATAACAGTGCTGCCTTTGCAATTTAATCCATAAAAGTGTTCATCTGATATCTTCTATCACTTTGCAGTGTACTTGAGCAGCTAGGTAGATCATTGGCCTCTCTGGTGACTTAGTTTGCACTGAATAAGATGTGTTTGATTAATCTCTCCATTGACAAGATAATACAGATGATATTTCAATTCTTAATCACATATATTGAAGTTAGTTTCTCAGATCATGTGAAGATGATGAATCAATTTGCCAGCTGACATTGAACTTTATGATTTATCTAAAACAACCATAGTTGTCAATGTATTTGAAAGGGGCAGATTGCCAGCATTGTGTCTGTTATCTTAAACATCATCATCATCTATCAACTTGTAGGAGACTCAGGAGAACTGTCAACTTGATTTCTTACCCACATCACTTGATTCCTACTTGATCCCCATCAATTCCTAATTCACTTTAAGATATGCATCAGCTGTATATCATTGGGTAAAGACTTTTCTGAGGGTTTTATATTAAACATTTAAGATATAATTAATGAAGTTAAACCATGCAAATACATGCCATAGATGTTTTGACATAGTCTGATCCACAGTTACTAAATGTGACTCTTTACTTCCTCTATAAGTTATACATTATTGAAATCTGCATATTTTCAATCATGATCTACATTGTAATTCATGTAGACTAATATTTATTGTCATTTTGCTGCAACTGATTTGGTGTTTATCTGATATATTCTAGACTCCACCCTGCATGATGAAATAAGCATGACTGAGCAATAGCGAAATGTTTACCCACTGCCATGTTTTTCATGTGACAACATGCTTCGCTCATGCTTCATCATGGTATCTTCCAGGGGAATCATCACATGTCAAATGTTATGAGTCCCATGAGATGAATCTGCATTGATTGCCTGATGCTGGTCCTGCCACAAACTCATTGCATTCTAAGAAAAAAAATAGTTTTAGTAGTACGTTAAAACGCCACTCTGAAAATCCTGCCAAATAGAAAGTTTTGGTGAAAATGGCAACTTTCTTATACATTTTCACCTATCCCAGCATGATGTCAACTAGCCAAAATCTGGCCAACTAGAAAGTGTTGGTGAAAATGGCTACTTTCTTATACATTTTCACCTATCCCAGCATGATGTCAACTAGCCAAAATCTGGCCAACTAGAAAGTGTTGGTGAAAATGGCTACTTTCTTATACATTTTCACCTATCCCAGCATGATGTCAACAAGCCAAAATATGGCCAACTAGAAAGTCTTGGTGAAAATGGCTACTTTCTTATACATTTTCACCTATCCCAGCATGATGTCAACAAGCCAAAATATGGCCAACTAGAAAGTCTTGGTGAAAATGGCTACTTTCTTATACATTTTCACCTATCCCAGCATGATGTCAACTACCACTCCATAGCCAAGATATCTATCAAACTAGCAAAATAGTGACTAAGTAATTGCTCATTTATTAGCATGTCCTACTTGGACCTTTTTGCTAAGCTGGTGGAGGGGGGGGGGGGAGGGGATGGGGTAGTTACTTTCGGGCCAGTCAAAATGTCTAATCTTCCAGTCCACAGGTTATTATGGCAAGCATTTGCTAGTGCTAATAATTCTAACAGGACACGCAACAATGAAAAGGCCTTTGAAAGCACCACCATCTGGGACAATTCTGACATAAATTCACTGGACACTTTTAGTGGACACTAAACATGTGTTTCCCGAAGGCTGCATCAATTCCTACTTTGGGTTGGTCTCTGTTTCTGTTGTAATGTAACCTGGGAAACTCTGCTTGTTTTGATAATAATGACTTCTTCATGGCAAGATAAATTAAAGAGATACAATCTAGATGGAAGTTCTTATTCAATGGTTTATTTTGAAATACTTTTTCGATGCCTTATGGCATAGTGTTTAAGGCATTTGCCAGATCTGGTGATGATATTCTTTAAAAGTCTTATTGTTATTTAATACGTTTTCGTTTAAATTTTTACCTGAAACAAATCCAATCCAGATTTGCCTTCTTATCATGAGGTAGCAAATTTCAACCCTCAGCATGGCATGCTGGAGTTGGGCAGATCCTCCTGCAACCACTGCCTCACCCTACCCATGTGTAATCGGTACTTGATGAAAGGTTACTGTAGTGATGTATTGATGTGTGTTCATAATTTTATCTGACAATTTTGTTTAGTTTGTGGTTAACCCTTGTATTGGTAATACCACCATCTTTTTTTTGTTCCTGTATTTACTTCATATTGTAGTTCTTGTTGGTCATTTGTACTGTAGTTTATGGACCTTGACACAACTTTCCTGGTACTAATAACCATGTCAATAAGACAATTAGGTAAACTTAAGGGCCTTTAATTTAGATGTGTAGCACTTAATAACAGCAAATGGCGGCACCACAAGGTCAGATTTCCATTGCTGTCAGCTCTTGGTTAACTTAGGAAAATGTGACCTTGCTCAAATCACTGAATGAGAAATTGGATGTATTGTCTAAAGCAGCTTACAAAACATCTAATATGGGTACTAAATGCCAAACAACTAATGTGAACGTATCCATTTGTCTTATATAAAAAGATTTGCAATATAGAAATTTTTTTTAAAAAATAACACAAACTGCTACCCCCAACTGATATACTACCAATTTGATATGATATTATGACATCACAACCTTGATATCTGTCCAGTCAATTGCAAGTTTAATCCATGTATCTACATCTGAAACAATAATTATAATTTTTATCATTATTAATATTTTTTTGGCATACCGCTGTCCAAAATCCTGCTCATTTAATATGTGTGCAGAACATGTTTTCACAGAGTTCATGAAGAGACATCCTCCCTGAGTTTCACTACAAAACCTAGACTAATGGACAGCTGGTAGGCAATTAGCTTCAACATAGAAGGCTTCTCCTCAGTTTGTCACATTTTGTATGACATACACTTGATATAGTTTTGCATAGTCAAGATAGAAAACATTCCAATATCAATGCTAATTATCTAGTGCCAATATCGTGGCAATCATATGCTATTCCCAGGGTCCTGGTGAGACAGATGGATGTAGGTATGCATGTATGTATATATGCTTATTCGCATGGATTAGAGAGATAGAGAGATAGAGAGATAGATAAATAGATAGATAGATAGATAGATATATAGATATGTAGATACATAGATACATAAATACATAGATACATAGATACATAGATGCATAGATAGATACATAGATACATAGATACATAGATACAGATGCATAGATTGATTGATTGATTGATTGATCAATTGATTGATGGATTCACTTTTCCAGCACAGACACTGCATTGTGTTAAATTTAATATCGATTTTCCCTTTAGGATATTAAAGAACTGTCATGGCAATATGCTTCGAAATTGATGCATTGTGTTTTTTAATCTATTAATTTATCATTACATTTTCGATTTCTAGAGAAAGGTCTGAGGAAATGTTTACACAATCTGCATTAGGCTATGTTGATAGGAAAGGGTAGCAGGAATAGTGCAGAGCATATTTATCTTAAAAAAATTAACAAAAATAGGAAATAATTGTTTGGAAGACAATTTCTAAGAACTTCTTAGGAAGTAATTTATCTCTTCTGGCAGCTCTGGCAGCTTTAGAACTGGCTTTTAACTAAGCCGGCAAAGCCAGAAGCTAGCATAAAGAAGAGCGTTAAGAACATTAGTTATGTTTGGGTGACTAAATTCAAATGAGAGGCGCCATTGTGTTGCACTGAATTATGGGAGTGATTGTGTGAGGAAAGAAAAATTCTCATGACTGCAGTGCCGTCTGGTGGGCGTTCAGGTGTGAGGCTGTGAGATCACAGCTTCAATGTAAAATAAATCCCCTATTATCACTCACTAGCAAACCATCTCACGTCTTTCATCTCGCGCTTTATCGCTCTGGGTGAGAATACAGCTGGCGCGGTTCTTTTGTGGGAGGGACCGAGCAATTATGAGGCTTACTGGGAAAAGTGGATAAAAGAAAAAGAATAGGAATCTCCTGGTAGAAATCTGCAGCTCTGAAGCAATGTGAAGTTTCAAAATGTCAGTTTCTTTGACTTACTGAATCATACGAACAGGTTGATAGACTTTAAGTGTACAACAATTATGTATAAGCTCAATAATTCTATTTGAGATATTGAAAATATAATGAATTGAGTGGCTCCTTAAATTTATCAGGGCTCCTATAGGAAATGTGTTATGTTGATAGAATGTGAATATAATAAGGAAGACCATTTAAAAATATATTATGCATTGTGAATATGCATGTTATTACCATGTCCTTCATAATCATAATATTTAATATTTCAAGATGGAAAATAAATCTATCAGTGCTGTTTTTGTTGGTTTCATTTTTAATGTCTTCTTTCTATATTTGCTATGGTGTTTATCACTGGTCTGTCGCGTTTAGCTGTCTGTCACTGTTAATATCTGTCCATTCTTATTTTCTACTGCTGGATGTACTGGCAAACATCTTATTTCTTGACCAAAATACTTTACGACTAGTTTCAGATCATATAAATCCAAAGACCAGGAAAATCACAAAAGTTTAATTTAGATCCAAAATAGGAAGTGATCTATTCCTTGTTCTGCTCCAAACTCAATTTAACAAAAAACCAGTAAAACATGGAGAACAATACATCTGAGAGTGACCTGAGGGAAAGTGATCTGCCATGTGATGAATTGGAAGTCAAGACTTAGACTGCCATATAATATAGTGTTCAAGCAGCCTAAGGGTAAAGGTGTTGCTGCTAATCATGAGCAGGTTTAGACCCTCTCCTCCTTTTTTTTACTGTTTGATACATTTCTAATGCAAGGTCAACAAGCAATAGCTGTATATAGTGTGGTGTTGCAGCCTAAACGATCACTTACAATCAGGGTATCTATGCTATGACAGCATCTAGAGCAGACATAATACACAATGGGATAAGAGTTTATCAAGAAACATTGTTCCTTGTCAAACAAGATGGTGATAAAAATGTTGTGATCTAATTCTTGAATATTAATCATGTTAGGTCAATCTGCTGGTCACACATTCTTTGTATCAGGAGTTTTATGTACAAAATAATTTCCTTATTGTGGGTGTGAATAATAAATGGCATTGTTAATTTTGATCCATAAAGGTTACGTTCATATGTTAATTCATGTTCATTTACATTATGAAAATAGCTGACTATAACATTATGTAGTTGGTTGCCTTTATATCTTTTGGATGGCTTAGCATAACACTCATATTAAGAGGTGTTGGGTGAAATGGGCTTTACATACCATATTTTTGCACCAGATGGCGCTAATCAGGACAGGCAGGTACCAAGGCAATGAGGTGAATGATGAAGCAACCTGCCAACATTAATTCAAACCCAGGACGCAGTATTTGGCAGCACAGCACGCTACAAACGAGCTAAGTCCAGCTCTAAACCGAGGGTTCCTTTATTGCTGAAAAAAACATGTATATTAACTACAGAACTATAGAAATGCAAAAATATGGCTAATGCTCATTCGCCTTCTAATTCCTGTAGCATCGTGGGATTCCAAAGGAAATATTTGGAGAGGTTAATTTAGCAACACACAGCTTAACACATACTGCATCCCAGGCATCAGTTAGCACCCAAGAAGCTATAGAAATTTAGGTAATTTCTTTTCAAAATATTAGAATATGTAACTCTGTCTAATATATTTCCTCCCTATTTCAGTCTGATGAAACAGTTTTCTTCTTTTTTGTTATTGTACAAATAAGAAAGTGGGCGAAATTTAAAATTTCCCCAGACCATCAAATGTCCCCAGAAAAGTAAAGGATCTGAAAAATTTGAACCCCATCATTTTCCAACTATTTATGTCCTAAATTACCCATTTATGCAAAAATATTAATTTTAGCATTCAAATCCTACGGAATGACATTTCATACCACACCATAAGGCAACATTAAATCTTAGCCAGGATGAGAAACTGATTTCCAACCTACAAGTAGTTTGCTTCAACTTTCCTGCAATAAAATCAGTGTTGTCTGTTTAGGCAAGAAGTTATCTTACTTAGAAATTGAAACAAATTTTACTTAGTGAAAATGATGTGGCATTCCAAATGCAATTTTCACATTTGAAACAGGCTCAACTGCCTATTGTAAGTACAACAAATTGAATATGTTTGTGATTATTTTACAAGCTCTAGCATGACTTATAGCAATATTATGTGGTAAGATTAATAATGTCGCAGGTAATGCTGAAGATTAGAAACCGTGCATTTTCTCTTTGAATTTTGCTGTGCTGATGCACCTGTAACATTATCAAACCAGATTCCCTTATACACATTGTATCAGTGGAACACTCTTCCTACGTATGGCACAACTTTCCACATTCTGCATGTCAGAAACACAAAAGGTGCCTCAATTGTGGAAATCTGCCTAAGTGACAGAGAGTCTGTCTAAACCAATGGCCATGCCTGTTATGTGTCCTGTTAGGTTGACACTGTGCAGCTGCCTTTGTTACATCATATGACACAAACAATTCTACTACACCTACATTTTTGTGATGTGTGTCACAGTTAGTTTCATTAAAAACGGGCAATAAAATTTAGTTTAGCCAAAGCCGATCCATGAAGTCAGTTCCCAGATTACAGACTGACTACGCCTCAGGATATAACTGCCCACATTGGAATGTTATATCCCTCGTAATGGTGTATAACTATTACACATAGCTAAGTCGGTTAAACCAACATGTTACACAAAACTACCACAATTACAGACAACTGATATGTAATGATTTACTGAGATAGCATTCCAAATCGGCCCAGGATCGTTTCCATATAGGCCACTGTCGTTACAACATCGTATTAACATCGCCGACATGGCGCCTATGTTGACACGATTTGGAATTCTATATTGGTTGAAGTTGACTGACTTGAATCACTGTCCAGCTACATGCTTGCTGCCATCTAAATGCCAGGTCTCCAAGTTAAAACCCTTAAGACTGTTGGTTTGGGCCTTTATTGGCTCTATATTGAGTATGTGCAGAATTTTTCTGATCCATGTTGCACTGTTGTTTTTCAAAGGAAATTCTCAGTTATTGCAATAATAGGGATCATGTGGTATATAATAATTTTTGCCAAACATTATATTGCACATGCAGTGGAGATAGTGCTTATATTCAGCCTATTTCCAAGACATAAAGTCTATAAATCTTTACTTTTACAGAGCAAGCCTCAGTTCTGTAATTCTATATCATGAGTAAAACATTTAATACAGAAAGTATTCGAACCCAGAACTAGCAGAAAAGCTGGAAACCACTCAACCATTCAATACTTCTTAAAATTAACATATTGTACATGAAAAGTAAATATCATAGAATACTATTGTGAAAATTTCAGAGATTATGTTTATTGAAGACTGAGGTATTAAAGCTCTCTGGCATTAATGGTATTTTTCAGGCCACTACAATTTTTTTTCTGCATGCTCAAGAAAACAAAACCCTCCAAGACCCAATAAATGATCCTAGAATGTTTTTCTTGACCTCAGCAGTGGCTGGAGTATTGCATGATCTCATGTAGTCAAAAGGGAACTGTTCTTTCATGCAGGACAAATAATGGCATTCATTTCCTGTTGCAGTCTTTATTATTGTCCACACGAATACAATCGTCCTGTTCTTCCAAATAACTGTATAGTAAATGTTATTGGGCAACATCAAAGAACAGCAAAATACAGCACTGCGTGACAATTATCCATGGAATAACATGACTTGTATACCTGTTTTCTTAAAGTATGTACAATTATGTTAGATAGATAGATAGATGGATAGATGGATAGATGGATTGATGGATAGATAGATAGAGAGATAGAGAGATAGATGAGTAGATAGATAGATAGATAGACAGATAGATATAAAATTTGACAAAGTTTCAAATCTTACTAAATAGTAAAATAAGGTGTTTACTATATAACGATTAATGTCTGAATGCTACTAGAATTGCAGAATTATCAGCGGGTGATAAGGGCTTGTTGGTCTGCATTTCATGCCACACAAATTTATGAAGTGTGGACGTTCATGATGCTGTCGTACAATTTTTCCAATAATTTCGTTAAGGCAAACCACACTCATCCTGGATCTGTCTTGACACATCAAGGACTCTTGTGGTGTTACATATATCAATATCAAATTTTCAAAATTGTGTTATGATATGAAACAAATCCAGCCATTACTCACCAACATAAACGTCACGTCTTTAGCAGAGTATGATTAAAGTATCTGGGTTATGACAGCATCCCGAACAGACATTATACACGCTGGGATCACAGTTTTATCGAGAAATATTGCTTTGTGTCAAAGAGTATGGTGATAAAAACGTTGTGATCTAATTCTTGAATATTGATCATGTTCAGGTCAACTCGTAGAGTGTGCTGTCTTTTGCATGGGGAGTGTTGAGTTTGACAATGGCTTCTAAAACATGATATGCAGTCTAACTATCTTTCTGATAAAACTGGTTGAATATGTCTTTCAGGAACAGACAAGAGTGGCCCTTCACTATTGTATTGTATTTGTATTGTATTGTATTGTACTGTATTTTATTGTGTTGTACGACATTGCATTGCATTGAATTGTATTGTCTTAATGCTAACAGTCTGAAGCTTAGTCAACTTATATGACCAGGTGTATGCAGAAGTAATGATGAGATGATAATGCTGCTTGGAGTCCAAACCATTTCACATATTTACCTCATGGGTGGGTTTTTTACTTGCCTCAGTCTAGACACCGAGCACTGTTGACACATATACTTGACTGCCACTGTTCATTTATAAACGAATTACTTGGAAGTTTTCTAAGCTCACTGCGATTGATCTCCAAATTGCAACCCCCTCTTCAGTTCTTCCTTGATCACATGATCACAATCTCTAGTCACATGATCACAATTTCAGGACACGTGACAAACTGAAGAGCATGTCATCACGAACAAGGTGAACTTTTTATTCCAACCTTATTGTTTTGCTTGTCTTCAATGGGATCGATTTAAAATTAGTCATAAACACCAGCAACCATATTGTTCAATTTTGAAGGCGTTTTATTCCTGATTAATATCATTAAAATTAATTGGACACCATGAATTTGTGTTGCTCGCAGCTGATTAAATTTATACAGGATGATATGAAGCTTAACTTTAATAATAATTTAAAAAAAGATATGGAATCATATTAATACATATTAGTAATGTGAGTAGGCCAGATTCATATTTCTCCAACAAGAACTTAACTTTAAAGCCTACGGTCTTTTCAAATTACTGATGCTAAATATACCAATCCATATAATTGTTATAGCCTACCGCTTGACTCTAGGGTAGTGTTATACATTTATATCTGTAATTATGCAAGTAAACAGAATGGTACTAAATACAATATAGATTCCAATATATATTATTAGAACAGTGTCTGATAAGACATACTTAGCAACCGGATATAGTAATCAATGTTATTGACAAATTTTTTTTTTATTCTCAATGGCAATTTGTTGACAAGCATTGCTTTACATTTTAAATTTTGTGTTCTGCAGTACTTGTATCTATAAGATTCTTTTCCACAAATCCTGTTCCAAATCATCCAATTTCATAATTAACATAGCTTTAAGTGACAAACTACTAAATTGAATTTGATGATAACGTTCTTATTGCTTTTACATGGTGATATCAAGTAAACCTTATTTTCAGCAACAATTTAACTATCTTCACATTACTACTATCACTTTATCCTATTTTAGTTCTCCTTATACTCTAAGGAAGCTCTTCAAGAACTCGTGAAGCCCCACAAGACTCAATTAATTTCCACCCTTATTTCAAACTCCAATCGTAATTCAGCGAAAAGCCGTTCTGCCCGGAAGCTGTCACTTTCTCTTACCTTATGGTGCATTTTCTGGGAACGGTTAACATGACAACCGACATTTTGGTTCAACTCTTTATAGTTATCTCTTTTAACGAATATATTGCAATGCTGCATATGGAAAAATATATGTATTTTGCTCTTACATTGTATTGTATTGCATTGTGATGTATTGTATTGTATTGTATTGTATTGTGTTGCATTGTGTTGTATTGTATTGTGTTTTATTGTACTGTTAGTCCTTTTTTATCAATTATATCTGGTTTGTTTTGCATTTCAACTGGCTTAATCATATGAAATAGCCTTAAAATAGTACAATCACTTATAGTCTAGCTGTTCTATTCCTCAATGTAGATCATCAACTATTCGCAGCCAACTGTATTATTTGACTCTAATATTTGCATTGTATTCCTTAAACCTCCTGGCAGTCATTCTTTCTCTTAGAATGATATGGAGGTTTTTTCGATTCCCCTTTTTGACCTAGACAATCCGTCACTATATTCAACATCACGGGACAAAATGGTCTCTTATGAAAGAGGAATATCTTGAGGTGATGCATCATTCTCTTCATAAGGTTTCTCCATGCCTCATCCTGCATTGGACAGGTTTCTCATCTGCACATCTGACATTACTAACACTTGCTGAATCTCTGTTGGTCAGCAGTGATCACTTAAAGTAAGGCAACTTTACTACCCCGAGCAACAGTTCTTCAGACTGCAAAAGTTTCGATTACACAAAATGTACTGTTTTATCTTGATCCAGGCAATATTCTATTAGGGTTTGTTCATGATCATTATTAGGCAATGTGACAATATAGATTCACTATTAAGAGTACATTTAAGTTGAGGCACAGGCGTTTGCCAACATATATGACATTGCTCAGTGATGACACACCTATACTTTAACTAATACCAAGGCTACTGACTGCCTTAATTGGCTTCTCATCTCAAGAGCCCCCTGTGTCATTTGCAACTGCCAATCAGAATGTAGCTGAATACATTAGAAAATGCCCTGAGCTTGATGGCAATTATTTTGTTAGTTTACCAGTTAGACTTAAATACAAACAAATTAGCTTAATAGCATATAGGCTGGCTTATGGCATTGGATGTCTAACAGTGAAATTGCATATCAATTTGTTTTGCTTGCATTGATTACACTCAATTCTTAAACAAAAATTACTCAGTTAGGTCACTTAATTGGCTTAAAGGTGACAGCAGACTGTGATTGGGAGATATTGGCCAATCAGGAAGCGCCACCATGTGTGTAGATGGTGAAATATGCAAATCTGGCATTAGAGATGAGAATTGAACAATTCCCAGGGTACAGGCAAGGAATTCCTTGGAAATAAGTGGTAAATACCCATAAATAATGGAAGTTATCACTTAGAATAAGAAGGAAAATTATTTTTGTGTATAATATAGCCATTTTTGATGTGTAATATGATATTATTGACTGAAACTAGCCCCATTATTGAAGGCAGTTACGCAGGGGGAGTAAAAGCTGTTCTTGACAAAGACAGTCAGTAGTCTTGGTCTTACAGTATACTAACTTGCTAAGGGCTGTCATGATGGCAAACGCCTGTGGTTGAGGTCAGACAAACGTACTACAAGAGCACCTAACAGCAAAACTTCTTTCTTTGCAGATAAGGCCATTTTAATGTGTTCAAGACCAAATAGTCAGCTAACGTTCCTAAATTTGTATGCCAAACTTAAATGAGTTTGAAATTTACTATTAAGAATGCCTTTGCTCTGAACAGTTTGTTGTAGTGGTGACTTTACATAATTCAGGAAGATATGCTGCTGTGAGGTAAATATCATTTGTTTAGTCCAATGAGTAAATCAACATGTAGTTGTGACCAAAAAAAAAATAAGCAACAGTTGGAAAGCAACACCAAAGTGTACATCAGAAAACAAATCAAATGATGCTATGGGTGGATTGGGTGGATTATGACTTTACGTCCTGTGTTTCTGTGCCTGATGGGCTAATTAGGACAGGCAGGGACCATGGCAATGAGATGAAGGATGAAACAGCCATCTAACTTAAGCTCGACCAGGAATTGTGCTCTACCACTGAGACCACTGATGGTCCCGACAGAGTTTCTAGTTATCATTAGAAATGTCCATTTCGTGAAGAAAGGCATGAAACACAAATTTCTAAGAACACTTTTTTTTTACTTTTTTTATTTGCCTATTCCATAACAAATCATCAGTATATATATACATTTCGATACTGAAACCCCTGGGGATTTATGTGTCTCAGAGACAGTTGCAATTAACTTTTATCCAGGCTGCCTTACTTGTACAGCAACTTACCAATTTAGCACACTGAATGTGAGCAAAACATAACTTTTTGTATTTTGTATCTTTATTGCATAAAAGTTTCTTGAAAAATACGAAAAAATATGTTTATTTTATGTGACAGCAACCTGACTAAAATCTTCAACCAGGCTCCTGAGAAGATAGGTGTCATTCAAGCCCTTGTAAATTTCACATAAATGACCTTGAATGATTATTCTGTAACTATAAAGGCACTACAGTACACATGTTGGATCTTCGGGTAGCCACAATGAAGGGGTTGGTTTCACAAGTTCTGTCTGTATAGTAGGTATGTAGAAAGGATGTGGATTCCTAACCAAGAGTAGAGGGACTCCAATTGCTGTCCAGGGGGCAACTGTGGCATAAAATGTCAGTTTTTGATGACTCCACAGAGGAAGATAGATCAGGTATTCAGGAAGAATTGGATCACTGGGTTGGTGGTGTTCTCCAAAGCACATGAACAAATAACAGGTCTAACCTTATGTTTTTTTTAATAGTTTTTTTTAGGTATTGTCTTGAATCTGTATTTCCTACTACAGATATATATTTTCAATAAAATGAAGTGAGGTTGCCAATCTATATGTAATTTTAAAGACCCATCAAAATGCATACCATACTGCATTTGCTTTTGTAGAGCAGCACAAATACATTCTATACATTTCAAGATTGGTTACCATTATTGGACCAATTGTTTTACTGTGTTTGCAGTGCCCATCGACATCTTGTGGACTTCTTATGTTATCAAGATGAGCATTTCTAACCGATCAAACAATGATTATGATTAATTGAAAGTCCAGTGTCATATTTATCTACTAATATCCCTGAAGGAGGGGAGCCAGCCATTAACTGTAATAAATATGTCCCAGGTGACAACTATGGCCCAGATACAGGCATTAATGGGCAGGAGTACTTGTTCTGAGTATATACACTGAATTATTTTGATGGTGAAATATGGAGACTGGGATGTAAACATGTCCTTTAATGATTCATTCATTTATCCAAACCTTTATTTGTACATTTATAAAGATTTTGAAATTTTGACATCGAACAAATCAAAAGCCCAGAAACAAGCTAACAGGAAATATGTTGTTGTATATTATCAACATGGAATATTCTATAGACCTGGCAAGTCAATTCATTATTTGTGTTATGCCAAATGAATGGTTACTTTGATCAGTAATCAGAAATTTGTTGGTAACAAGGTGCTGTGTGTGAGAATAATATGTTATAAATATAAAATTAGCTTGTTGCTTCCGTTAATTATGGTATGTAAATCAAATGTCATGTAATATTCAGTGAATGTGCTTAATTATGAAGCACTTACAAAGACTTAATATTCTGTAGTAATAGGGTGGTTGTGAAATTTTTCTTACACAATATTTAACAATTTACAATGCTTGGACCCTTTTAACTTTTTATCAAGTTGTATCAAGTAGCTCCAAATTGCATAGACGAGAAGAGAGTCTTTATATACAGTTAGTTTCATTAAAAACGGCCTGTTAAATTGAACCTAGACAAAGCTAGACAACCTTTGCTATACAATGCTACCTGCCACTAAACAGAAATGTCTGGCTATAGCTGGCTACACAAGGCTGGATCTAAAAATACATACAGCACCATTTGGTGCATAAATTGAGAGTTATGCATATTTGTTATGTTTTGTTGAAAAGATGCATGTCAATTGCACATAAGTAGTTATGATATCTTCGATACATTTCTTAAACTTACCAAGGTTTATATTTTTTCAGTGGTGATAGTTTAAGCTGACTTTAGCCAGTACAGTTACCGCCAGGAATAGCCTGACTAGAGTCGACCACATTTCATGAAATTAACTGTATGCACCTTTTATCCTTCAGTTATACTAATGACAATGACAAAGCAATGACAGCAATAGGAAACTTCATCTGTCCATCCTCAGTATGTGTGGTAATGCCATTAAAGTCTATTTTATATTTAGAAGCCTGAAAATATATATCCTTGTGAACTGAAACAAAGAAGAGTAAACTGTTGCGAGTGTAACAGTGGAAGCCTCTGAAATGAACATTTGTTAGATATGCATTCTAACATGCATTGGCTATCTAATAAGTAAAGGTTCTTAGTTTGGGGCAATTAAAGTTGTGTATTGTTGGCTGTGAAATATCAAATAACTAACATTCTGAGAAAGGGCCATTAGTAGATTGATTATGGAAAAAATACTAAGGAGATGGCAAATGTTTAGATTTTCACCATGTTACACATTTCTAACAGATATAAAATAAGTTTCAAGTTTTAGGAAATATAATATAATTATAAAAAACAAAAACTTACTTGTGAGAGAGACTAGTAGAAGCCCTATTCTTCTGATCTTCAATAAATGCAAAAAATTAGCTGCAACGTATATTTTTTCCTACCCGTACTTAAATCAAGTTTACTCTCATATGCAATAGGGAAACTTTTCACAAAAATGCCTGTTTTTATGCGATGACATGCTTCCCTCATGCTTCAGCGTAATATCTTTCCTCGGGAATTGCCACATGTCAAATATTAACAGCAACCTACACATACTTGGTTTGAAGCTGCCAGTGATACAAATGTCCCACTGTGCCATAAATGCTGTTAGTAATCTTCAGGGTTACTCCAAACTATACATTGCGAACAAGTTTTTGACATAGTACTTTTTAAAGTTACATGAGTGAACTTCATATAGGGTCATGATTTGATTGACAATTAAGTTTTTCAGAAGAACACAAACTGAAGAGGAACATTTGGTGTCTGGAAATTCCCTGCAGCAACTACCTCACCTACTAGCCACTCGCCTAGCGGGACATTTCCTTTAGCTCAGTGAGATTGGTGGTCTTTGAGTTTCTATACAGCAGTATTGCAATACATTTCAGTATCTTTTAGCAAATGTAATTGTCATTTTTTGAATACCAAAGGTAGCAAAATCAATATGCCTTCTGCAGCCATTACAATGGTTATTTAAAATTGCTTTCTTATCTTTATGCACCACAGGACCATGAAAATCTCTGATAAAGAAAAACACTGATCATGAGACAAAAGATGGCTGGAATTTTTCTCACGCTCTTTTGTCCCCTTTGTGAAAATCTTTATTGATTTCTTCTGAGCCCTCAGGTGAAATTTCCAGCCCTACAGAACAGTGTGAGAACAAAGACTTGGGGTGTAATTATGCTGGGCAAAAATTGAATAAGAAAACAAAAGCAACAACAATGACAACAACAAAAGCAGAGATTCAAGTTCCAATGCAAGTATTTTATTGCATTCAAGGAAGATCTGATGTGTAATCAAGAAAGATCTTATCAGGGAAATCTGTAACATGGCTTATGGGAATGCACAGAACAATACAAAATAATGGATTTCTGTGGCCAAAATCAGTTTGGTTTCTGCTCTGAGACTAATGCAGTTTCCTCACAGGTAGTAACAATGTTGAACATACAAATTCAATTCACATTGAACAGTGAGCTGTTAACTTGAAGCTCTATTTGTCTTGTCTGGCTAGCCACCTAATTGAATTTCCCGCCATAAAAAGGAAGAATACATTATTCATACTGAAACTTAAGCCAGAAGGAACTTTGATCATAGTGCAACACAGCTGTAAACAGTGTCCTACAACAAAGTTGGACAAGTTATGCCAGACTGTCTTGTGAACTGATATATTATTTAGCACCATCTCCAGAGGAGTCTTGAAAAAAGAACTTTGGTACAACAAGAAGTGGTATACATTTTTTCACAGGATGGTATGTATGCAAAAAGGTCTTTTGTGGCCTATACTTGTCGATAAAATCACTCATTCATGGTCTGCTTTATATAAGAACTTGTAAAGCTGTCTAGGAAATCTTATCAATGAGATGTTTTATTTGAGTTGCAAAGTTGTTGGGCTCTATCACTAGACCTCTCATCATTATGACTGCCTAAACCAAATGAAAGTTACTGTATTTTTGTTTGCATGTTTTTTGTGAAAAAATACAGGAATTACTGGATTGTAGCAATAACTACTTGGAATTTCTTCATATCACATAGATATTGACACAAAAATGTACTTGTAATTTGCTTCAAACTACAATATCTATCTATATTTTGTAAGTGAAAGATTTGCATCACGTTTAAGTAAAATAATTTATCACAAACTTAGTACTATTTGATTGTCAGCAATTTCTATTAGTACATCTGATTGATCAATGTATTGTTATCAGGATTTCAGTTTTGCTTAGATGGCTACACTGATTCCTGAAATCTGAATATTCTTACAATGGCAGATCATGAGATATAATAATTTCAATTCAATCAACAGACTTCTTTAGCTTAACATAACACCAGCTGGCAGCCCTGCTCTATTTGTATATGTGTCTGTAAGAAGTGGTCCAAGGCTACTAATCTCTGGTCGCGTGGTCATTACTGTCACAGGAGATGCATTAGGTGCTATTAATGGTCCACTGCAGTCCATAAGGGACACTCATAGCTGAGGAGACATTGCACATCCTTGTTGTACATTATAATCAAAGGACATGTCCAGTGTACTATATACCTGGCAGTGTGGTACGTAAGATGCTGTAGAGCCCTGCATCAAGACCACTGTTCATTCAAGATTGATTTTTTGCTGTTCCCCAATGATCTTTCCAATTCTGTCTAATATTTGTATAGTTATGATTTAACTAACTATGTGTTAAAATAAGTGAAAATTTACTTTAATACTACCTCACCATTGCAGTAGTAGTAGTAACGCCATTGAAAGTACAACAGTACTATTCCTTGAAAGTTGTAACTGCAGGTTTCTCTCACAAATGGTTTCAAAGGTGCATCAGTCTCTGTAAAATATCTAGCATGACATTGTCTAGATTTTATGAAATGATGTCAGTAATATGAATGCAATATTCAACTCTCTGCAATACTGCAACAAAATGAAAATGAATTGATTCCCAAAAACAAAGTTGAATAATAATTTTTAAAGATACCTCCAAATTACCACTTTTAATCTAGGGGGAGGACTAATTTATCACTTAGCGATCTAGGCAAGGTCACATTATCCAAATAGAACCATGGTAAGTCGTGCATTGGATTCAGACCTTCCTTTCTTGATTATTAGACCATTGCCAGGGCTAAAAGACCTGGTTAAGGCAAGATAAATCTTCATTACTGGAGGCTAGGGTGATAAGTGCGGTGTGGAGTCTGTCAAGGTTGATTCAGAAAAGACCATGAATAAGAAAGCAGAATAAAGCGACAAAGTAGGTAAAAGAGGAAGAGAGAAGTAAAAGGCCTTAAAAACACTCTTTAATCTTGATCCACTAACTTCCTCAGCATCCCTACGTAACCAATATAAAGTATTAACTATTAAAGATCATTATGCTTTAAACATGGCAAAAATAGTGTACCAATGTAAAACGAAAGTATTGCCGCACATATACGAAAACTATTTCCAAGAATTAGCCGATAACTTTTATCCAAATACAAGAAATAGAATGAAATTAAAATTGCCCAGAGTAAGAACAGAACAAGGCAAACCAATGACAAAATATCAGGGAGCATGAATATGGAATGAAATTATTTCAAAGCCGTAGTCACATTTTGATGCAGAGAAAGTTTCATTAAAGGCGTGCAGTAGAATGATAAAGAGTTATCTTATATACATAAATTATCAACAAGCATAATTTTTTTTATATTTCCAGATATTATTCCAAATTATTAACATTTCTCTTTTAATTACCATTTCATAGCATAAAATTACTTTATTTGACGGTTTCAAAATAATTTAAATATCATTTGAATATACATGCAATTATTATCTCAATATCCCAATGTATTGTAGTATATTCTCAATCTTTATTTTGTACCAGCTCGATAAATTTACCAAAGAGCTTTGTTAATCTGTGTTTCATTTGATATGAGATTTGATTAAAAATCAGGTATTGGTAAGTTTTAACACCTCACTATTTTGGCAGTATTAGATAGCTGCTGCAGGCTGTCCTGGAAGTTAGGAGATGATGATGAGTATACCACACATAAGTAAGTCACTTCCAAAATAAATTTTGTTAAAACTGTACAATTCAATGATACAACCAACGTAAGACTACGCTGTATCAGTATGGGGATCTACGAGTCAATCAAATTTAGATCAATTCCAATGTTTACAAAATCATTCAGCATGTGTGATGGAATAGATTTCTATTTTATGTACTGGTTACTGCGAAGGGCCCATGTGAAAAAACAGTTAAATACTCATCTGGAAGCCTTGCAAAAAGGTATTCGAAATAAAACATTTTTTAAAAAATTATAAAAAAGGCTCTTGAAGCTCTTGATTTATACAAGGAGCAATTTTTGACCTCATTTTTTCAGAATAACATCCATTAAAACCATCTAGCTGCCAAATCCAACAACCTTGCTAGGGAACTATAATGTATGGGATTTTGTGGTTCAGAGGTTAAGGTGTTCGCCTGCTATCCGCAAGGGTGTGGGTTCAAACCCCCACCATGGCATCGAGGAGTTGGGCAGATCCTCATCAACCATTGCCTCACCCCATCCAGGTGAAATGGGTACTTGGCATTAGGTACCCACTGTGATGACACTGGACCTTTTAAGTCCATGCGCTTATCCCATGTCCAAGGCTGAATACACCCTAGGGAGTAAGAAGGACTCTTGATTGGACTGACAAGGGTGTAATTGTAAATTATGTTGCTTGAGCAGTGATTCTAGACTATAATTGCCTACATTTCATTCTTACTTAGATTCAATACAATTGTGATTTCTTTGTGAGCAGACATATCCTCTGCTGTGTAGTTCCATCGATCTATATTTTATGAGGAATTCCAAAGAAACTTTCTCCGAGTTTTTTGTGAAATTCTAAGATTTTTGTGTATCGACTAGTCCTTGCAAAAGTAAGAAAAGTCTTAAGATTTACACAAGAAAAGCAGTGCAGCTGTATATTGTGAATTAAACGGGCTGGAGAACCAACAAAAACCAGCATCGCTTAGCGTTGAGCATCATGGAATGTAGAAATGCCAACCTTATGCAGGAATAACTTTGGTCTAAAAAGAAGCATAAAATGAAACAAAAGTTTATGGACAGGATTCTATAATCAAACTGCTTATCAGGCTTCTGATGGACTGATTTATTTTCATCATGATTTCCTATTTGAGATCAAACTTTCCTGAGTGCAGAAAACAATGTTTTTCCAACTAACTTCTCCTATGGGTGTCCGCTGTTAAATTCTGTCATGGAACACTCAAAATGTCATGGCCTTTCCACTTCTGGGTGACATTTAAATGAAGGAACCTGTCACTTTCAAGGAGAATATGACAGGTCTCAATATTGACCCCTGAGCACTAATTGGGGATTATCAAAATGCGTGTTTCTATGTTGGGACAAGGAATATCCCTACCAAAGGGACAAATGTATGCAGAACTTATAGACTTAGCATCTGATCATTGCATCTGCTGCAGCCTGCAGACACTTTCCACTGATACGATACACATTTTTCTAGCGTACAATGTTTAAAACATTTTGTTACACTTGTATTTTACTTTGATTTGACTATTTTCAATTTTTGTCGAGGAGCTCTAGACCACTGTGTACCTACCCTAGGTAGATAAGATACATGTGGATCTTAGATGTGCATTTTCTATAATTATATGATGAATTAAGAAAACAATTTAACAACTTTATGCAAAGAAACATCTACTACTGCTACATTTATCCCATGCGGGTGGGGGGCTTTCGCTGGCCTCAGCATCCCATGTCCCTCAGAGCTTGACTACCAAGAATTTTCTCTGACAAAGCTAGACACTACATTACAAAAGAATACATGGTCATATCAAGAGGATAGCATATGGCAAACTACCTTATACAGTTGTATTAAATAGAGTGGTGTTATACCTAAACCCTTATTACTCCACTTCTGTATAACATAGCATGAATCCTTGTGATATAAGTGATTGGCTGTGCTGTAGGGAACACATTTACCCATCAGAGTCTGAAATGATATACTTTCTTGTTGATTTTCTTATATATTTTCTACAGAGGGGTCATCAAACTTGCTTTTATGTTGTAAATTGACAGTATTGTGTAACTTTCCCCAGAGCAAGATTGAGTAGATTGGGTCCTTCATAGATATAAGCAATAGAAGTATTAAATGTGTGTGCTTAGACATCCTTTCTGGTTCAGTTTATGCACAAACACAATACAGTGATAAATGCTGATTTAAAATATATCGCAACAATAATGGTAGGTGTTGAAAGAAATAATACAATATGATTACAAACTTCAAGAGCCACATAATTATGAGTTTATTAGGCCTGGAGTCCAAAGCATGTTACATATTTACTCCATGAGTGTGGCCTTTTACTTGCCTTAGCATAGACACCCGGTAGCTGGCAGCTCCAATTTTCCATCTCATGCGATTGACATCCAGCTGGTGTGTAGCTTGTAAAGTGTTTCATTGTGTTGTAAGAATGGCATAACATTAGATTGTATTGTTTTTCAGTGAATTAAATTTAATTTTGTTTTTATCCTCTGTCAATGCAAATTGCTGATTGGTCAAGAGGTGAGAGATATAGTGCTGCATTCTCAAAATGATCAGTTAAGAGATGCACTGCATGTCAGCAATCTGACTTGGTTTTGTGTTTTTATCCATACCTCCGCAATGAAGAGGAGTACAATAAAAAAATTGACATTTACGTGTTGGCAAAGAATTGGAGTTCCACACGAAAAAATATATAGCACACTTAGAAGCTGAGAAAATAGAGTTTTTTTCCAAAATCGTTTATTTTTCATCATTTCAGCTCTCGATTCAGAGCGCTGACACACTTAGTTGTAATAAATGCCTCAGCAGAAATTATTCTTGATGATTTTCAGCTTTTGAATGTATTTTAGTCATTTATTGTAAATGTATGTTTGGATTTCATCTCCATTATATTCATTGAATTAGTAAAGAAGCAGAAAAGTAGACAGGAGGGAATCGTGACTGGCCTATAAAGAGGAGGCGTGGACACTGATGTGCAATTTTGCTAAAGTCCATTTCACTGAAAAGTAGGAAAAATGGTCTCTGTTGTATATATGTGGACACCACAGATCCATTTTGACCTGAAGTATGGTGATGAGGTTGTGTTGTGGGTTGTTAGCTGCACAGTAACTCCAGGTCAATGTCCTGAGCCAGACTCATGAACACCAATAAAATATCACTAAGGACTTGACCCATATGGCTGCCCTTTAACCTTTGTCTGACCTCTTATCTCTTTATGAGTGACCTGGATTGACCTATTTCTTAACTTTCATTTCGTATGACTCATCAAAGTTTATTTATTCGATCAAGAACTTGCTATCTAGCTCACATGATAGTATATGAATGTATGATTAATTTGATCATCCAGTATGGTCCATTATTTGGTGAATTACTAATTTCAATTAATTATGACAAGAAGTAAACATTCAAATTTCCAATTACTGACCTGACTAAATACATGAGTATTTTTTGGTAATGTAAGTAATAAATACTTAAATTTTACACAGAACATTACAGGGCTTGGATTGTAGTTGTTATGCAGACAATTACTGAAAATTCCATAGAGTAAATAGAAAAGCCTCCAGTGTCCACAAACAAAAATTGCATCTTTCTTCTGAAGGTGGCAATGAATGGACTGTTCTCTCTTCGTAATATTCGATTGAATGGGGTTCAGGAAAGCTTTGGAAGCAGTGGCCTGTGTACACTTGCAATCTATTTTTGTTTATTCATGATGCCTGTCTTTGTCTTAGCACTAACTTTGACTTTTAAATCTGCTTGGGTTTGTAAATATTTATGCTTTTACATCAACACCTTATTGCAACACTTCTACTTGCATATATATGTGAACACGCAAGATATGACAAGCTCCACTAGAGGCAGCAAAACACAACAGCCCTTAGAAACCAGTTTCTGCATTTGTGACAGAGTGGCTGTCAAAAAGAATGGGCATTCCTTTGAGGTGTCCTGTGAGGATGTCACACATTTTTCTATTATTTCTCTGATATGTACTTTTTTTTCACCCAGAAAAATGACAGCCCACTGCATTTCTACAGCTTTGGCTAAGCCTACCTAATATGTTGCACAGCTCAGAAAGATACCATACATACAGAGGCCTGTCAGCAAGCCAAACTTAGGATTTCATTCTATTTAGTACATTACTGTGATGTACCAAAATACACGCAATGATTGGATTACATTGAAAAGAAACATAAAGGGTCAAGGGACACCCATTTTTGCTCAATAAGGATGCAAGCATGGGGGCCCCTTGTATGTCAAAAAGCATATGGTGTGAAGTATAGTGTGTGCAGATAATAATTTGTTGATGACATGCACAAGGTTTCTATTTTACATTCAGTTGTGTATTTATCCCAAAGCCAAATTTTCACATACGTTTTACAGCCAATGTTTCAATGCGGATCTTTCTCTTTTTTTTTTTTCATATTTCTGGTGCCTAATATATAGCACTGCTTCATTCAGGCTATATGACCAGCAACCTGTGGCAGATTTAAAGATGAATAACAAGGCTTGTAGTCCCCACCATGTAACACATTTACCCCGTGTAAGTTTTAATTACCCACAACAAAAGGTGCAAGGTACAAGGCATTGATTTATCATCTCATGCGACTGGCATCTGAAATGAATCATAGCTCTTAAAGAGTTCCCAGGCCAGGAATCAAACTTCGATTACCTGAAATGGCCAGAGCCTTAACAACAGGACCACTCTGTCAGATTGAGAAGTTACATCAATTAAAATGTATTATCTTCATAAGCTACATCTCAGCTGGATGCCGATTGCACGAGATGTTAAATAGGGGGTGTCTTGTACTCAGTGTCTAATAGGGGGTGTCTTGTACTCAGTGTCTATGCTGAAGCACATTGAAAACCCCCCATGTGCAGCAATGGGTAAATGTGTAACATAGTGTGGACTCCAAGTCTTATCATCTTATCATTATGTCTGCCACTGCAATTGGAAAGTCAATTTTGATTAGCTTAAAAATTGGATGATACCACATTGTTGCCATCTTACAGTCCTACACTGTGTTACTGCAGTTAGATTTTTCCATCAGATTGGTCAGTGTTGGAATACAAAATGTATTTTACATGTAGGAGTCAGAAGGAACTCAGTGAGTCTAGTATAATAGAGAAATGCAGAGCATGTTCAATTTGTGCTTGATCCTATGTTTCTATGCACATCATGCAGAGACCACACCCTCCTGTGTTACTGAACACCCACAGGGAAATCATGCAATTGCCTTCATCAGTTCAAAAGACCTGGTGTGGGTTGGTTGAACAGCACTTTTCATTAATTTAGACCTCATTTATTTATAGTATAATACAAGAAAACTATAACAGACATGTTTGGTAAAAAGGTACTATAGTCCTATATCATCAGTGAGAGAGACCTCTTTAAGGCAACAGATCACGATGAATGGGTTACTCAATCACCTAAGTAATTCTGGAATCCCCTTGGACAATAACATACATGCTTTATTTAAAGATTTAAGTATTCTTCTTTAAACTAGGTGCACTAAACCTGTATCATTTACATAAGTAATATAGACAATCTGTTAACCTATTCTAAATTGGTTAATTTAATCTAAATATGTTCAAGAATACAGCAAAATAAGATCTTCAAAGTTTGATACATTTCTGACACAAGGTTAACAAGCAATAGCTATATATTGTGTGGTGTTGCAGCCATAAAAATAATTTTCAATCAGAGTATCTGTGCTATGACAGCATCCAGAGCAGACATAATACTCACTGCGATCAGAGTTTATCAAGAAATATTGCTCCGTATCACAGAGGATGGTGATGAAAATGTTGTGATATAATTCTTGAATATTGATTATGTTAGGTCAATCTGCCAGTCACACAGTCTTTGTATGGGGAGTGTTATGTACTAAATGATTTCCTTATCATGGGTGTGAATAATAAATGGCATCGTTAATTTTGATCCATGAAGGTTTCGTTCATATGTTAGCATAGAAGTCAATCCAAGAGGTGGTGGGTCAATGGGCTTTACATCCCATATTTTTTGCACCAGATGGGGCTGATCAGGACAGGGAGGTATCAAGGCAATGAGGTGAATGATGAAGCAACCTGGCAACATTTATTCGAACCCAGGACCCAGTGGCTGGCAACCCAAGCAAGCTACACCCTTATTGCTAAAATTAAAACATGCATATTAACTGTAGAACTGCATAAATATGGTTAACACACATTTGCATTCTAATTCTTGTTGCATTGTTGGATTCCAAAGAATATATTTGGTTTAGCTAAAGATGAGCCTTTTTCAAAAGGATGCACTGTACTGCAGCCCAGCCATCAGTCGGTAAAGCATACACCCATAAAGCTACAGTGAATAGAATAAATTTAAGTCTTTTTTTTTCAAAATATGTTAATTTGTGAATCTATTAAATGTATTCCATCCCTATTTCTGTGTGATGAAACCTTTTTTTTATCATAAAAATGAGAAATAAAATTTTTTTTAATCAACAGAAACAAATATATACAAGGGTTCTGGGTCTTGTGTGTATATTGATTGAAAACGAAATAGAATGATGATTCCATCTCCTATACTTTTATTTTTTACAATTTTCCCAGTGCGCTAATTAAAGACCAACCTCAGAATTACAACTTCAAATTACAGGTCCATCTTGAGTTCATTCCTTGATCACTCGACTAAAGCAATCCAATTTACATGATAGACTGAGGCAACATGAAATCTCAGCCAGGATGAGAAACTGATTACAGCCTACAAGTAGCTCGCTTCAATAAAATCAGTGTTGTCTGTTTTAGCAAGAAGTTATCTTTCTTAGAAATCGAAGTTAATTTTACTTGGTGAAAATGATGTGGCATTCCAAATTCAATTGATTTGTTGGAAACATGTTTAACTGCCTATTGTAATACAAATATGTTTGTGTTTACTTTACAAGCTTTAGCATGGAAATATTAAGTAGTAATCATGTGGCAGTGAATGCTGAAGTTTAGAATTCATGTGTTTTGCCTTAGAATTTTGCTGTGCTGATGCACCTGTAACATTATCAAACTTTATCAATATTCATTTTAAAATGCACTCGTCAGTTGTTTGCAATCACTCAATGATCATGCAATATGACTTGCATCATATCATAAACATTGCTCTGTAACCACTCTTTCTCTTTGAATGAGAAGAAAGGTTTTTGATTACCCTTCATACCATCAGTCACTATATTCAACATCACGGGACAAAATGGTCTCTTATGAATGAGGAATATCTTGAGGTGATGCATCATTCTCTTGATATGGTTTCTCGATGCTTCCTGCTGCATTGGACAGGTTTCTCATCTGCCTGCCACATCTGACATTACTAACGCTCAATGAGTCTCCACTGGTCAGTTCGGAGTGAGCTGATGCATCCTGTAAAGTAGTATCTATCTAGTGCCAAAGTGTCGAAATAAATGGGCTGGCTGGTCTGGCAGCAATTCTCGAAATCTGGGTTTGGATGTTACTTACAAGAACCTATCAGTCAATGTTTAATCAGAGTGGAAATAATCCCAAGCTTTGTGGAATGCACAATCTACAGTTACAAGCATGTCTCGGCATTTCTTAGCTGACAGAGATATGATCTTTCAGGTAGTATTAAACTATAAGATTTCTCACTTACTGGTATTTAAAGCTATACCTAGGCAACAGTAAGTAATGAATGCATTACTAAAAAATTGTCATCCATTAACAGTGCTGCCTTTGCAATTGAATCCATAAAAGTGTTCATCTGATATATTATATCACTCTGCAGTGTACTTGAGCAGCTAGGTAGATCATTGGCCTCTCTGGTGACTTATTTTGCACTGAATAAGATGTGTTTGATTCAATCTCTCCATTGACAAGATAATACAGATGATATTTCAAATCTTAATCACATTATATTGAAGTTTGTTTCTCAGATCATGTGAAGATGAAGAATCAATTAGCCAGTTGACATTGAACTTTATGATTTATCTGAAACAACCATAGTTGTCAATGTATTTGTCACTGTACAGACTAAAGCAATCCAATTCACACCAGCATTGTGCCTGTTATCTTGAACATCATCATCATCTATCAATTGTATGAGACTCAGGAGAATTGTCAACTTGATTACTTCCTACCGACATCCCTTGATCCCCACTTGATCCCCATCAATTCCTAATTCACTTTAAGATATGCATCTGATTCAGCTGTATATCATTGGGTAAAGACTTCCCTTTAGGTTGTATGTTAAAATTTAACAAATAATTAATAAAGTTAAACCATGCAGATACATGCCATGGCTGTTTTGACATAGTCTGATACACAGTTTCTAAATGTGACTTTCTTTACTTCCTCTAGAAGTTATACATTATTGAAATTTGCATATTTTCCATTATGATCTACACTGTAACTCATGCAGAGCAATATTTATTGTCATTTTGCTGCAACTGATTTGGTGTTTATCTCATATATGCTAGACTCCACCCTGTATGATGAAATAAGCATGACTAGGCAATAGCAAAATGTTTACCTACTGCCATGTTTTTCATGTGACAACATGCTTCGCTCATGCTTCATCGTGGTATCTTTCCAGGGGAATTGTCACATGTCAAATGTTATGAGCCCCATGAGATGAATCTGCATTGATTGCCTGATGCTGGTCCTACCACAAACTCATTGCATTCTATTAGTGATAAATTGTCTTAGTAGTATGTTAAGACGCCACTCTGAAAATACTGCCAAATAGAAAGTGTTAGTGAAAACGGCTACTTTCTTATACATTTTCATCTATCCCAGTGTGATGTCAACTACCAACTCCATAGCCTAAACAGGTCTATCAAATTAGCAAAATAGTGACTAAGTAATTGCTAATTTCTTAATCATGGGTACGAGCACATCATACTTGGACCATTTTTGCTAAGCGGGAGTCATTCTCGGGCTATTCAAAATGTGTGTCTTTCCAGTCCACAGGCTAGTACGGCAAGCTTTTCCTAGGCCTAATAAGTCTAACAAGACACAACACTGTAAAGGCCTTTGAAAGCATCACCATCTGGAACAATCCTGACATAAATTCGCTGGTCACTTTTAGTGGACACTAAACATGTGCTTCCCTGAAGGATGCATCAATTGACAGTATTCCTACTTTGAGTTTGTCTCTGGTTCTTTTATAATGTAACCTGAGCTTGTTTTGATAATAATGACTTCTTCGTGGCAAGATAAATTAAAGAGTTACAATCTAGATCCTAGTTCTTATTCAATAGTTTCAATTGTGAGATACTTTTTCCATGCCTTATGGCATAGTGGTTAAGGCATTTGCCGGATCTTGTAATGATATTTTTTAAATGTTTTATTGCTATGTTATACCTTTTCTTTTAAATCATTACCTAAAAAAATCCAGATTTGCCTGCTTATCATGAGGTACCAGATTTCAACCCTCAGCATGACATGGAGGAGTTGGGCAGATCCTCCTGTAACCACTGCCTCACCCTATGTGTAATTGGTACTTGATGAAAGGTAACTGTAGTGATGTACTGATGTGTGTTCATAAGCCCCTGTGGTTAACCATGGTCAAGGTTAGTTTGTTTAAAATCAGCCAATGTACTGTGTATCCTAAGACAATGATTGCGTATAAATCAAACAGTTACAATGGTTGGCTCGGACAATTATTTTTTAAGAAAAGAAAATACAATGGCTGATTTTAAACAAAGTGGTGACTGGAAACCAGCAATAAAAAATATTTATCTGAAAACAGACAATTTTTTTTAGTTCCTGTATTTACATCATGTTGTAGTTTTTTTGGTCATTTGTTCTGTAGTTTATGGACCTTGACACAACTTTCCTTGTACTAATAACCATGTGTGTAATGTCAATAAGACAATAAGGTAGAGTTATGGGCCTTTAATGAAGATGTGTAGCACTTAATAACAGCAAATGGCGGCAGCACAAGGTCAGATATTCATTCCTGTCAGCTCTTGGTTCACTTGCGCAAATGTGACCTTGCTCAAATCACTAAATGAGAAATTAGGTGTATTGTCTGGAACACCTTACAAAAATACTAATATGGGTACTATATGCAAAACAACTAATGTGATCGTATAGCCATTTGTGTCATTTAAAAGATTTGCAGCTTTAAAAAATAGTATAAAAAGTAACAAAAATGGTTACCTCCAACTGCTATGTAACCACTGTAATATGATTTTAAGATATCACAACCTTGAGATCTGTCCAGTCAATTACAAGTTTAATCTTTATTTCTACATCTAAAACATTTTTCTTTTTGGCATTTGTGTTATGATTGATTCCATTGTATGTTATATTTGAATTAGTTGTAGAACCAGTGCTCAGTTTGTTTTTGTGTTTTTATTAATACTTTTTTTTTTAGCTTGAAAATGTACATGCTGAAGATATTAACTAAGGTACCGCTGTCCAAAGTGCTGCTCATTTAATGTGTGTGCAGAACATGTTTTTCAGAGTTCATGAAGAGACATCCTTTCAGAGTTTCATTGCAAAACTGAGACAGATGAACAGCTGGTAGGCAATTAGCTTCAACATAGAAGGCTTCTCCTGAGTTTGTCACATTGCGTATGACATACATTTGATTTAGTTTTACATAGTCGAGATACAAACACATTCTAATATCTATACTGATTTGTAGAGCCAATATTATGGCAATAGTCTGTTATTCCCAGGTTAGACTGATGGATGTAGGTATGCATATGTATGTATATATGCTTATTTGCATGAGAAAGTAAGGCTAATCTACCTGGTATAACGGATACAATTTTACAAAATATACAATGCATAGATAGATAGGTATATAGATAGATAGATAGATAGATAAATAGATAGATAGATAGATAAATAGATAGTTAGATAGATAGATAGGTAGATTGATAGATTGATGGATTGATGGATTGATGAATTGATGAATTGATGGATTAATTGATTGATTAATTGATTGATTGATTGATTCACTTGTCCAGCACAGACACTGCATTGTGTTTGTCTACTTTCTATTATCTACCTTCTCATGTGTGTGTCTTTTTCACTTTCAATATAATTTGAGCTAATTTGCTATTTGGATTTATCATTATTTTTAACTTGCTTAAAGTTCTTAAGTAAATCCATTGTCCTTTAATTTAATCTCGATTTTTCCTTTTAGGACATAAAAGAGGCTGTCATGGCAATACGCTTCGAAATTGATGCATTGTGTTTTTTTATCTATTCATTTATCATTGCATTTTAGATTTCCAGAGTAAGGTCTGAGGAAAATCTAACACAATCTACACTAGGCTATATTGAAAGGAAGGAGTAGCAGGAATAGTGCAAAGCATATTTATCTTAAAGAAATAAACAAAAATGGGAAATAATTGTTTGGACGACAATTTCTAAGAACTTCTGAGGAAGTAATTTATCTCTTCTGGCAGCTCTATCAGCTTTAGAACTCGCTTATAACTAAGCCGGCAAAGCCAGAAGCTAGCATAAAGAAGAGCGTTAAGAACATTAGTTCTGTTTGGGTGACCAAATTCAAATGAGAGGCGCCATTGTGTTGCACTGAATTATGGGAGTGATTGTCTGAGGAAAGAAAAATGCTCATGACTGCAGTGCTGTCTGGTGGGCGTTCAGGTGTAAGGCTGTGAGATCACAGCTTCAATGTTAAAAAAATCCCCTATTATCACTCACTAGCAAACCATCTCACGTCTTTCATCTCTCGCTTTATCGCTCTGGGTGAGATTACAGCTGGCGCGGTTCTTTTGTGGGAGAGACCGAGCAATTATGAGGCTAACTGGGGAAAGTGGATAAAAGGAAAAGAATAGGAATCTCCTGGTACAAATCTGCCGCTCTGAAGCAATGTGAAGTTTCAGAATGTCAGTTTCTTTGACTTACTGAATCATACGAACAGGTTGATAGACTTTAAGTGTACAAAAATGATGTATAAGCTCAATAATCCTATTTGAGATAATGAAAATATATTGAATTGAGTGGCTCCTTAAATTTATCTGGGCTCCTATAGGAAATGTGTTCTGTTAAGAGAATGTGATACATTATGCATTATGAATATGCATGGTATTACCATGTCCTTCATAATCATAATATTTAATATTTCAAGATGGAAAATAAATCTATCAGTGCTATTTTTGTTGGTTGCATTTTTAATGTCTTCTTTCTATATTTGCTATGGTGTCTATCACTTGTCTGTCGCGTTTAGCTGTCTGTCACTGTTAATTTCTGTCCATTCTTGTTTTCTACTGCTGGATTTACTGGCAAACATCTTATTTCATGAACAAAATACTTTACGACTATTTCAGATCATATTGATCAAAAGATCAGGAAAATCACTAAAGTTTAATTTAGATCCAAAATGGGAAGTGATCATTTCCTTGTTCTGCTCCAAATCTCAATCTAATGAAAAATCTATAAAACATGGAGAACAATACATCTCACAGTGACCAGAAGGAAAGTGATCTGCCATGTGATGAATTGGAAGTTAATGGAAAATATTCCTCAGCCAAAATGCTGCATCGACTCAATCCATGGTACTAAGAATATTTATGTGTTTCACTTTGCATCCAGTTATTGTTGTTTTACATAATCCCATGTCAAAGACTTAGACTGCCATATAATATAGTGTTCAAGCAGCCTAAGGGTAAAGGTGTTGCTGCTAATCATGAGCAGGTCTAAACCCTCTCCTCTCCTTCGAGGAGGAGGGCATATCCTCCTTAAACCAGTGCCTAACCCCACGCAGGTGTAATGATACTTGGCAATAAGCAACCACAGTAAAAGCACCTGTTCAGGAAGACCACAAAATCAAATAAATATTCACTGTTCCTTACATTTATAATGCAAAGGAGCAATAGCTATATATATAGTGTGGTGTTGCAGCCATAAAAATCACTTACACAATCAGGGTATCTATGCTATTACAGCATCCAGAAAAGACATAATACACACTGGGATCAGAGTTTATCAAAAAAATTGCTATGCATCACAGAAGATGGTTATGAAAAAGTTGTGATCTAATTCTTGAATATTAATCATGTAGGTCAATCTGCTGGACACACATTCTTCGTATGGGGAGTGTTATGTACCATGGGGTAAATGTGTAACATGGGTGGACTCCTCTTCACTCACACCTCATCAATCAACCCTCGATAGTGGCAAGAACTTGCCTTAGAGGGCTGCACTTCACTATCTATCTATCTATCTATCTATCTAAAAAGCTCTGTGAATTAGTTGTTTGTTTTATGCACAGCAAGTATAGGGACTACACCCCAAAAATATTAACTTGGTGTGTACAGGGAAATCCAAGTGGAAATCCACGTGGAAACCCAAATGGCACCCTCAGGGAAATCATGCAATTGCTCTGGTCACTTCAAAGGCACTGATCACTTGGTAAACAGGGCAAGCCATTTGATGAAATTCTCTTCATCAACAACAGTACTTTAAGAAATTGCAGCATAAATGGCAATGACTTTATTGATATTTTTTTGATATTTTTCAGTCACACATACCTAAAAGGAACTAGAAACTGCTGAGATTGAAACTAAAAACTATTTTAAAGCAAGAAATAAGAGGAGAGAGAGAGAGAGAGAGAGAGAGAGAGAGAGAGAGAGAGATAGAGAGAGAGAGAGAGAGAGAGAGAGAGAGAGAGAGACAGAGAGAGAGAGAGAGAGAGATGCATTTATTCCAATCATAATCATTTTTACAATAAGAGTATTTGTATACAATAAGTTTAACTATGGTGTTGGAGACAGACAGTTTGGCATACAGCCAATGCCATATCTGCCACCAGGGTATTTCATTTGAAAGTACATTTAACATTAGTAAATACATTGCTATGAAGGGATTATATAAAACACAAATAAAATTGAATTAACATAAAAAGTGGTTAGAGGGAAGTTTCATAATTAATGACCAACATCATTTTAGTTATATAAGTATACAGTGGAGGGTTTGTGAGAGACTGTGAGTGGAAGTTGGCAAAGTTTCCGGGCTCATTAACAAAGGCCTATACTGGCAGGTGGGTAACTTTAGCTACATACAATCATCCTTGGATGCTGCAGCTCATTTTGTAGGATTATATGCACATTGTTTTTAAATAAAAGCATAAACCTTTGATACTATGAGTATTCATTCTACTTGATATGGATGGTGGTGCATCATTTATAATATGTGCTAATCAATATCTAATAGAGCAAATGGAGATTTGATATTTGACTCTAGGGATAATTAGCAAATCGTTTCTCCGAGTAGCACAGTTATGGATGTCAACGTGCCTGGTGAATGTAAATGTTTGAAAGAAATTTGGTAATTTTTTTTTAATTAATTTATGTATGAACTTATATTCTTGCAGTATTACAGTATCAGAAACTTCAAAATCCTGAATTTTTTAAATAGAGGTTCTGTATGGGCATTGTATTTCTCTTTAGAAATTATCCGTACTGCTCGCTTTTGCAGTTAAATGCTATAAACAGTCGAGTCCAAGCCTATACAAGATAATTGCTTTTAAATAATTAAAATAAATTTGCAATCGTGCAGATGGGGTTTCTACTATGATCTGTATGACCATGACATTTTCACAAGAAGCATGATTGATCGGACAGGGATTGAAATGTAGCTCATAAATAGTGCAGAGAGTGGGCTTTTAACCCATGAACCCACAGCCAATGCCTCAATTTGGCCTTCGCAGCTTTGTACCCATCCTCACTTCCGAATAAAGTCACACACAGTCGTAAATCTATCTTAAACAGGCTTGCCAACCAGAGAATAATCACCCTAAAATATCTAACCGCCCATTTCCCCACAAGAGCTGCAGAGCAGGTTTTTCTAGTACCTAGAAAGGGAATCCTTCATTGCCTAGGGTAGGGTATAAAATTTATCTCAGCTTTGATTGAAAGGTCGTGAAACACATTATCGGAGTCATGCATCATCAGAAATTGCAATAAAACTACTGAGTCACCCTAGGGTTATAGAGGACATAGCAGTAAAATGTTTATGCTCAGTGATCACTGCTGATTTCCTATTAATAGCAATGTCATAGCATGCATGACAGGTTTGTGTGTGTGTGCATAATAAACAATGTTCTCTGTAAACTTACCAACTAATAACTACTCACATAGCTGAGTCGGTTAAACAAACATGTTACACAAAACTACCACAATTACAGACAACTGATATGTAATGATTTACTGAGATAGCATTCCAAATCGGCCCAGGATCGTTTCCATATAGGCCACTGTCGTTACAACATCGTATTAACATCGCCGACATGGCGCCTATGTTGACACGATTTGGAATACTGTATTGGTTGAAGTTGACTCACTTGAATCACTGTCCAGCTACATGCTTGCTGCCATTTAAATGCCAGGTCTCCAATTTAAAACCTGTCAAACTGCTCTTTATTGAGTCTGTGCAGATTTTTTCTGATCCCTGTTGCACTGTTGTTTTCCAAAGAAAATTCTCAGTTATTGCAATAATAGGGATCACGTGGTATATAAAATAATTTTTGCCAAACATATTTAGCCTATTTCCAGTACATAAAGTCTATAAATCTTTTACTTTTAAAGAGCAAGCCTCAGTTCTGTAATTCTATATCATGAGTAAAACATTTAGTACAGCTAATTAAGGTGCAATTAAGTGTAGCCAGGGAAATGAGCATTGTCTATGTCTGGTACAGAAAGTATTCGAACCCAGAACTAGCAGAAAAGCTGGAAACCCTGTAACCACTCAACCACTCAATACTTCTTAAAATTAACATACTGTACATGAAAAGTAAATATCATAGAATACTATTGTGAAAATTTCTGAGATTATGTTTATTGAAGACTGAGGTATTTAATGCGCTCTGGCATTAATGGTATTTTTCAGGCCACTACAATTTTTTTCTGCATGCTCAAGAAAACAAAACCCTCCAAGACCCAATAAATGATCCTAGAATGTTTTTATTGACCTCAGCAGTGTGGGAGTATTGACTGTTCTTTCATGCAGGACAAATAATGGCATTCATTTCCTGTTGCAGTCTTTATTATTGTCCACACAAATACAATTGTCCTGTTGTTTTTGCGAATTACTGTATTGTGAATGCAACATCAAAGAACAGCAAAATACAGCACTGCGTGACAATTATCCAATGGCATGGAATAACACTGTTTGACTTATATACTTATTTTCTTAAAGTATATACAATTATGTTAGATAGATATATAGATAGATAGATGGATAGATAGATGGATAGGTAGATAGATAGATAGATAGATAGATAGATGGATAGATGGATAGATGGATAGATGGATGGATGGATGGATGGATGGATAGATGGATGGATGGATGGATGGATAGATGGATGGATGGATGGATGGATAGATAGATAGATAAATAGATAGATAGATAGATAGATAGATAGATAGATAGATAGATAGATAGATAGATGTAAATTCTCATGTAATTTGACGAAGTTTCAAATCTTACTAAATAGTGAAATAAGGTATTTACTATATAATGAATAATGTCTGAATGCTACTAGAATTGCAGAATTATCAGCGGGTGATAAGGGCTTGTTGGTCTGCATTTCATGCCACACAAATTTATGAAGTGTGGACCTTCAAGATGCTGTCGTACATTTTCTCCAATAATTTCGTAAATTTTCATCTGAATTTAAAATTTTAACTTCCAGATAGCAGAAATTAGTTGGGGAATAAAACGCAAACCACACTCGTCCTAGATCTGTTTTGACACATCAAGTACTCTTGTGGTGTTACATATATCAATATAAAATTATATAAACTGTTACGATATGAAACAAATCCAGCCATTACTTACCAACATAAACGCCACGTCTTTAGCAGTGTAGGATTAAAGTATCTGGGCTATGACAGCATCCAGAACAGACATTATATACGCTGGGATCAGGGTTTTATCAAGAAATATTGCTCCGTGTCAAAGAGGATGGTGATAAAAATGTTGTGATCTAATTCTCGAAT
The DNA here is from genome assembly GCA_932294295.1 of Alitta virens. NCBI lineage: Eukaryota > Metazoa > Annelida > Polychaeta > Phyllodocida > Nereididae > Alitta > Alitta virens. Next base: position 35,269,133 of record OW028578.1, read on the forward strand.
ATTGATCATGTTCAGGTCAACTCGTAGAGTGTGCTGTCTTTTGCATAGGGAGTGTTGAGTTTGACAATGGCTTCTAAAAACATGATATCAAGTGATTGCGAAATGAAAAATGCAGTCAAACTGTCTTTCTGATAATACTGGTTGAATATGTCTTTCAGGAACAGACAGGAGTGGCCCTTCACTATTGTATGTTATTGTATGTTATTGTATTGTATTGTATTGTATTGTATTGTATTGTATTGTATTGAATTGTATTGTATTGTATTGTATTGTATTGTATTATGTTTTGTCTTATTGTCCGGGTAATATAATTAATATATTATATTATACTTTATCCGTACAGGTCTCGGGATGATACAGTCTTGGGTGATGATACCAGGGGATACAGCCTCTTGCCATGTGATAATCTTTAAATATTATATTATATTATATATTATGTTATGTTATATTGTATTGTATTGTATTGTATTGTATGGCATTGCATTGAATTTTATGGTCCTATTGCTAACAGTCTAAAGCTTGGTAAACTTATATGACCAGCTGCATGCAAAAGTAATGATGAGATGATAAGACTGCTTGGAGTTCCAACCATTTTACATATTTATCTCATGGGTGGGTGCTTTACTTGCCTCAGTATAGATACCGAGGACTGTTGACATAAATGCTTGACTGCCACTTTTCCATTTATAAACAGATTAATTGGGAAGTTTTCTAAGCTCACTGCAATTGATCTCCAAATTGCAAGTCCCTCTTGAGTTCTTCCTTGATCACATGATCACAATCTCAAGTCACGTGATCACAATTTCAGGTCACGTGACATGACCACAATTTCAGGTCACGTGACAAACTGAAGAGCATGAGATCATGAACAAGGTGAAGCTTTAATTCTAACCTTTTGTTTTGCTTCTCTTCAATGGGATTGATTTAAAATTAATCATAAAACCCAGCTACGATATGATTCAATTTTGAAGGTTTTTTATTCACGAAAATAAGTTCCAGATTATTATCATTAAAAGGAATCGGACACCATGAATTTGTGTAGCACGCAGCTGATTAAATTTACAGGATGATATGAAGCTTAACTTTAATAATAATTTAAAAAAAGATATGGAATCATATTAATACATTTTAGTGATGTGAGTAGGCCAGATTCATATTTCTCCAACAAGAACTTAACTTTAAAGCCTACGGTCTTTTCAAATTACTGATGCTAAATATACCAATCCAAGTATTTGATTGTTATAGTCTACCGCTTGACTCTAGGGTAGTCTTATACATTTATATCTGTAATTATGCAAGTAAACATAATGTTACTAAATACAATATAGAGCATTGCTTTATATTTTAAATTTTGTGTTATGGATTCTCTGCAGTACTTGTATCTATACGACTCTTTTCCACAAATCCTGTTCCAAATCATCCAATTTCATAATTAACATAGCTTTAAGTGACAAACTACTAAATTGAATTCGATGATAACGTTCTTATTGCTTTTACATGGTGATATCAAGTAAACCTTATTTTCTGCAACAATTTAACTATGTTCACATTACTTCTATCACCATTATCCTATTTTAGTTCTCCTTATACTCTAAGGAAGCTCTTCAAGAACTCGTGAAGCCCCGCAAGACTCAATTAATTTCCACCCTTATTTCAAATTCCAATCGAAATTCAGCGAAAAGCCGTTCTGCCCGGAAGCTGTCACTTTCTCTTACCTTACGGTGTATTTTCTGGGAACGGTTACCATGACAACCGACATTTTGGTTCAACTCTTCATAGTTATCTCTTTTAACGAATATATTGCAATGCTGCATATGGAAAAGAGAAAATATAAGTATATTCCCTTACATTGTATTGTATTGTATTGTGTTGCATTGTGATGTAATGCAGTGTATTGTATTGTATTATGTTGCATTGTGTTGTATTGTACTGTACTGTACTGTACTGTATTGTATTGTATTGTACTGTGTTGTGTTGTATTGCATTGTGTTGAGTTTTAGTGTGTTGTATTGTACTGTTAGTCCTATTTATCAATTATATCTGGTATGTTTTGCATTTCAACTGGCTTAATCATATGAAATTGCCTTGAATAGTACAATCACTTATAGTCTAGCTTTTCTATTCCTCAATGTAGATCATCAACTGTTTGCAGCAAACTGTATGATTTGACTCTAATATTTGCATTGTATTCCATAAACCTCCTGGCAGTCATTCTCTTTTAATGATAGGGAGATTTTTTCAATTCCCCTTTTTGACCTAGACGATCAGTCACTATATTCAACATCACGGGACAAAATGGTCTCTTATGAAAGAGGAATATCTTGAGGTGATGCATCATTCTCTTCATATGGTTTCCTGATGCTTCATCCTGCATTGGACAGGTTTCTCATCTGCCTGCCACATCTGACATTACTAACACTAAGTGAATCTCCGCAGGTCAGCAGTGATCACTTAAAGTAAGGCAACTTTACTACTAGAGCAACAGATCTTCAGAGTGCAAAAGTTACGATTTCACAAAATATACCATTTTACCTTGATCCAGGCAGTATTCTATTAGGGTTTGTTCATGATCATTAGTAGGCATTGTGACAATATAGATTCACTATTAAGAGTACATTAAAGTTGAGGTAAGAAAAACGTACTACAAGAGCACCAAACAGCAAAACTTCTTTTTTTACAGATAAGGCCATTTTAATGTGTTCAAGACCAAATAGTCAGCTAAGGTTCCTAAATTGTTTTGCCAAACCTAAATGAGTTAGAAATTTACTATTAAGAATGCCTTTGCTCTGAACAGTTTGTTGTAGTGGTGACTTTACGTAATTCAGGAAGATATGCTGCTGTGAGGTAAATATCATTTGTTTAGTCCTATGAGTAAATCAATATTTAGTTGTGACCAAAAAAAAAACAAGCAACAATAGGAAAACAACACAAAAGTGTACATCTGAAAACAATTAAATGATGGTATGGGTGGATTGGGTAGATTATGGCTTTACGTCATGTATTTCTGCGCCTGATGGGCTAATTAGGACAGGCAGGGACCATGGCAATGAGATGATGGATGAAACAGCCATCCATTTAGGCTTGACCAGAAATTGTGCTCTACCACTGAGACCACTGAGTGAAGTCCCCACCCCCTGATGCTATGGTGTCATCATTGACCCCATGTCGACCCAATTGGGAATAGTTTAAGTATGGTCGAGCTGATTTCTTACAGTTTCAGTTTTTAAAATCTGTTTTGGTTTGGTCTGTTTTCAAAATAATGCTAGTAACTATTTGGGTATTGTAAATCAATCACCATAATGATTATCAGGTACTGAAAATAACTCCAATTGTTGTTCATACCATGACTGAGCAACAGAGGAATGTTTAAATTCACAATATGCCATGTTTTCCATGTGATGACATGCCACGCTCATGTTTCATTATAGTATCTTTCAAGCGGAATCAGCACAAATATAATGTGCCACAGGATAGAAATTTCTGTTGATTATTTTAGATGGTCCCGATAGAGTCTCATCCCCTCTTACTTTTCATAAGAAATGTCCATTTGGTGAGGAAAGGTTGACTTTCCTCATTACCTGTCGTGGCATGAAACAGAAATTCCTGAAAACAATTTTTTTTATTTGCCAATCCCACAACAAGTCATCAGTATATAAATTAGAGACCGAACCCCTGGGGGCCTATGTGTCTCAAAAACAGTTGCAACTAAAAACCAGTTCTAATTGAGTTAGATTATTGCCTGAAGTACAGGTTTGTTTTGTTTTTTACAAAGAAAGAGAAAGTGGAAAAGAAACTAAAATAGATCATGTTATCCAGCCTGCCTTACCTGTACAGCAACTTACCAATTTAGCACACATAATTTGAGCATACTGTTGGTTTTGTATCTTCATTGCATAAAAAGATACCTGGAAAATAAAAAAAATCTGTTTATTTAGTGTGACAGCAATACACCTAAAACCTTCAACCAGGCTTCTGACAAGATAATTTTTACTCAAGCTGTTGTAAATTTCACATAAATGACCTTGAGTGATTATTCCGTAACTATAAAGGAACTATAGTACACATGTTGGATCTTAGGGTAGCCACAATGAAGGGGTTCTATTTTAGAAAGTTCTGCCTGAATGGTATGTAGAAAAGATGTGGATTCCTAACCAAGAGTAGAGGGACTCCAATTGCTGTCCAGGGGGCAACTGTGGCATAAAAAGTAAGTTTTGATGACTCCACAGAGGAAAATATATCGGGAATTCAGGAATAATTGGATCACTGGGGTGGTGGTGTTCTCCAAAGCACATGAAATCATTACAGGCCTCACCTAAATTTTTTTTTTTACATATGGTCTATAAACAGTATTTCCTGTATTTTCAATAAAAGTGAGGTTGTCAATCTATATGTTATTTTAAAAACTGTCAAAATTTATACTGCATTTGCTTTTGTAGAGCTGGTGGTAGTTTAAGCCGACTATAATGTAGACAGAGCCAGCTGACTTTAGCCAGTTACAGTTACAGCCAAGAATAGCACGTTCAGAGTCAACCACATTTTATGAAACTGTATACACCTTTGTATCCTTCAGTTATATTAATGACAATGACAAGGCAATGAAAACACTTGAAAACGTCATCTGTCTGTCCTCTCCTACAGGGTTACATTGGAACAGCATTGGAAATAAAAGCTAGTTTTCTGCTAAAAGCTTAATTTTCAAACAAACTTTTAACATATAAACTGTCGATTGGCTATATAATTATGTCAATCACAACATCACTCCCTACAACTTATTACAAAGTATTCAGAAAATGTGTTAAAAAATTCTGTTGGAACATACTGTTTTTTGTGTAATGGTCATATGTCCCTAGAAAACTCTCATGAAGACTTTTAAGCACGTACAGTAATGCCATAAAAGTCTATTTTAGATTCAGAATCTTATTCTGAGAAAAGCCTTTCCTGACCCATTACTGTCACATTCTCTTGCTGAAAATGCATTTCCTTGTGCACTGAAAAAAAAGAAGAAAATATTGCCTTGGTAACAGTGGAAGCCTCTGAAATGAAAATGTGTTAGATGTGCATTCTAACATGCATTAGCTATCTAATAAGTAAAGATTTAGGTTCTAAGTTTGGGGCAATTTAAGTTGTATTGTTGGCTGTGAAATATCAAATAACTTACAATTCAATCTAAGAAAGGGACATTAGTAGATTGATGATGGAAAAAATACTAAGGAGATGGCAAACGTTTATATGTTCAAGATGTCACACATATTTACCAGATATATAATCAGTTTCAAGTTTTAGGAAAATTAACATAATTATCAAAAACTAGAGACTAGTAGGAGCCCTATTCTTCTGATCTTCAACAGCTGCAAAATATTTTCTGCAACGTAAATTTTTTCCTGCCTTTACTTAAATCAAGCTTACTGTCATATGCATCCAAAAACATGCATGATACAATAAGCATGACTGAGCAATAGGGAAATGTTGGCAAAATACCATGTTTTTATGTGACGACATGCTTCGCTCATGCTTCGTCATGATATCTTTCCTAGGGAATTGCCACATGTCAAATATTAACAGTAACCTACACATAATTGGTTTGAAGCTGCCAGTGATACAAATGTCCCACTGTGCCATAGATGCTGTTAGTAATCTTCAGGGTTACTCCAAACTATACATTGCAAACAAGTTTTTGACATAGTACTTTTTAAAATTACACGTGTGAACTTCATGTAGGGTCATGCTTTGATTGACAATTATTTTTTTTACAATAACACAAACTGGAGAGGAACATTTAGTGTCGGTTCTGAATACATATAAACAGTTTCACCGGTTTATATCACAAAAAGGACGGCTTTGGTGTAATGTGCATGGAATGCCCATATAGTTTTCTCATAATATTATAGGAAATTCCCTGCAGCAACTACCTCACCTACCAGCCACTCGGCTAGTGGGACATTTCCTTTAGCTCCGTAAGATTGTTGGTCTTTGAGTTTCTATACAGCAGTATTGCAATAAGATTCAGTATTTTTTAGCAAATGTAATCAATTTATCAACCACATACTGTCTTTTCTATACTAAAAATATCAAAGGTAGCAAAATCAATATGCCTTCTGGAGCCATTACAATGGTTATTTAAAATTGCTTTCCAATCTTAATGCACCACAGGACCATGAAAATCTCTGATAAAGAAAAACACTGATCATGAGACAAAAGATGGCTGGAATTTTTCTCACGCTCTTTTGTCCCCTTTGTGAAAATCTTTATTGATTTCTTCTGAGCCCTCAGGTGAAATTTCCAGCCCTACACAACAGTGTGAGAACAAAGACTTGGGGTGCAATTATGCTGGGCAAAAATTGAATAAGAAAACAAAAGCAACAACAATGACAACAACAAAAGCAGAGATTCAAGTTCCAATGCAAGTATTTTATTGCATTCAAGAAAGATCTGATGTGTAATCAAGAAAGATCTTATCAGGGAAATCTGTAACATGGCTTATGGGAATGCACAGAACAATACAAAATAATGGATTTTCGTGGCAAAATCAGTTTTGTTTCTGCTCTGAGACTAATGCAGTTTCCTCACAGGTAGTAACAATGTTGAACATACAAATTCATTTCACATTGAACAGTGAGCTGTTAACTTGAAGCTCTATTTGTCTTGTCTGGCTAGCCACCTAATTGAATTTCCCGCCATAAAAAGGAAGAATACATTATTCATACTGAAACTTAAGCCAGAAGGAACTTTGATCATAGTGCAACACAGCTGTAAACAGTGTCCTACAACAAAGTTGGACAAGTTATGCCAGACTGTCTTGTGAACTGATATATTATTTAGCACCATCGCCAGAGGAGTCTTTAAAAAAGTGCTTCAGAACTTTGGTACAACAAGGAGTGTTATAATTTTTTACACAGGATGGTATGTATGCAAAAAGGTCTTTTGTGGCCTATACTTGTCGATAAAATCACTCATTCATGGTCTGCTTTATATAAGAACTTGTAAAGCTGTCTAGGAAATCTTATCAATGAGATGTTTTATTTGAGTTGCAAAGTTGTTGGGCTCTATCACTAGACCTCTCATCATTATGACTGCCTAAACCAAATGAAAGTTTCTGTATTTTTGTTGCATGTTTTTTGTAAAAAAATACAGGAATTACTGGATTATAGCAATAACTACTTGGAATTGCTTCATATCACATAGATATTGACACAAAAATGTACTTGTAATTTGCTTCAAACTACAATATCTATCTATATTTTGTAAGTGAAAGATTTTGATCACGTTTAAGTAAAATAATTTATCACAAACTTAGTACTATTTGATTGTCAGCAATTTCTATTAGTACATTTGATTGATCAATGTATTGTTATCAGGATTTCAGTTTTGCTTAGATGGTTGCACTGATTCCTGAAATCTGAATATACTTACAATGGCATATCATGAGATATAATAATTTCAATTCAATCAACAGACTTCTTTAGCTTAACATAACACCAGCTGGCAGCCCTGCTCTATTTGTATATGTGTCTGTAAGAAGTGGTCCAATAGCTACTAATCTCTGGTCGCATGGTCATTACTGTAACAGGAGATGCATTAGGTGCTATTAATTCTCTACTGCAGTCCATAAGGGACACTCATAGCTGAGGAGACATTGCACATCCTTGTTGTACATCATAATCAAAGGACATGTCCAGTGTACTATATACCTGGCAGTGTGGTACGTAAGATACTGTAGAGCCCTGCATCAAGACCACTGTTCATTCAAGATTGATTTTTTGCTCTTACATTGTGATCATCACAGTCAATTTCTTGGGCTATTAGCAATTTCAAAACTGAGATCGCACAAGAAACTAAAGCATAATAGTTGTCTCATCACCAACAGTCAAGATCTGAATTTGTGATCAAGTGTGATTAAGTGCAAGGTCTTACAAGCAAAAACCTAACATAATTAAAGTGGAAGAATAGTTTTTTGAGTAGCACTATACCTTCGTATTCCACTTTAACGTGATGAAGGCCTTACAATAAAGATTATAATTTGATTGTATGTGGAATACTTCACTATTGATTTAAGTAGAGTGAAAGGAACTTAGTTTAAGCAACTATTAGGTGTCTCCAGCTAGCTATGGCTCAGTTTGGCTTGTTGTGGCTTTAGATAATTGTTCCTTCCTCTGGATAATTAAAGTTGAACAATAGTTTTGAGTAGCACTATTACTTAGTATTCCACCTCAAGATGATGACAGCCTTACAATTAAGATAATAATCTATAGCACTTTGAATCTAGTTGGTCCTGTTGACACGTTTATTCTGTGCTGCTAAACACGGCAAATTCATTTTTACCGACAGCACAATGAACTAGAGCACGGCTTGAACGTGGAATACTTCACCAATGATTTAAGTAGAAGGAAAGGAACTGAACCTACTCATCACAAATGTCTCGACATCAGGCTGAATCTGCCAGGCAATCACAAACATTTTTGCCATCAAATCTGCATGAAAACTCACACAATTGTGAAGCATTTTCTTACACCCAATCATGTCATTTTAAATATCACAAATGCTCTATGTGTTTCCCTGTTTACACACATCTTAATTACATCAGATGCACATCTTCATCACACAATGCCTTGTTGCGTCTGCTTGCTTCATTTTAACATGCCAATTGCTTTTAGACATTTCTGTACAACATGAACACTCATGTTTTTGGCATCTGTTGGGATTCCAATGCACTCTTGCTGTTTCCCCATGATTTTTCCAATTATATCTAATATTTGTATTGTTATGATTTAACTCATAATGTGTTTAAAGTAATTTCAAATGCAGTGACAATTTACTTTAATACTACCTCACCGTTGTGCCAGTAGTAGTAACACCATTGAAAGTGCAACAGTACTATTTTCTTGCAAGTTGCAACTGCAGGTTTGAAAGGTGCATCAGTCTCTAGCATGACATTGTCTAGATTTTATGAGATGATGATTACAATATTCAACTCTCTGTAAATTTGCAGCAAAATAAAAATTAATTGATTACGAAGTTGTTTTATAATTTTTAAAGATACCTCCAAATTACCACTTTTAGAATAATCTAGGGAGGGCTGATTTATCACTTAGCGATCTAGGCAAGGTCACATTATACAAATAGAACCATGGGAAGTCGTGCATTGGATTCTGACCTTCCTTACTGGATTATTAGACCATTGCCGGGGCTAAAATACCTGGTAAGACATGGTGGACACAATCCGGGCACCTCTGTGAGCATGAATTAGGGGTTGTAGGCCAGGGTAGGCAGTTCGAATCCCGCTCACAGGGGGTATATAAATAGAATTGCGATGTTTGACTTGTGATGTTAGTCAAAATCGCAAGAAAGTATGGGGGATGTGATGTAGTGTCCCAAACCTCAGCAGTCACCCCACCTTCTAGCACTTGGCTAGAAGGGATATCCTTTGTGGCCGAATGGTTAGAGGTGTGGGTAAAGCTGCTCATGACATGATAAATCTTCATTACTGGAGGCTAGGGTGATAACTGAGGTGAGGAGTCTATCAAGGTTGATTCAGAAAAGACCATGAAGAATAAAGCAGAATGAAGCGAAAAAGTAGGTAAAAGAGGAAGAGAGAAATAGAGACTTTCATTTACCAAAGAGCTTTGTGAAAATGTGTTTCATTTGATATGAGATTTGATTAAAAATCAGGTATTGGATTGTTTTAACACCCCACTATTTTGGCAGTACTAGATAGCTGCTGCAGGCTGTCCTGGCTGTCCTGACTATGCCGTATCAGTATGGGGATCTGAGTCAATCAAATTTAGATAAATTCCAATGTTTACAAAATCTTTCAGCGCGTGTAATTGAACAACATTTTATTTTATGTACTGGTTAATGTGAAGGGTCCAGATGAAAAACAGGTAAATACTAATCTGGCAACCTTTCGAAATTATATTATAAAAAAATAAAATTTAATGTAAAGGGCTCATGAAGCTCTTAATTTATACAAGGAGCAGTTCTTAACCTCATTTTTGTCAGAATAATATCCATTAAAACCATATAGCTACAAAATCTTGCTAGGGAACTTTAAGCATGTATGGGATCATGTCGTTTAGGGTGTAGGTTCAAACCCCAACCATGGCATCGAGGAGTTGGGCAGATCCTCATCAACCATAGCCTCACCCCACCCAGGTGCAATGGGTACTTGGCATTAGGTACTCACAGTGATGACACTGGAGAACTCTCGGGGGACCAGTGAACACTGGATGTCAGCTGTTTAATTCTGTCATGGAACATTCAATATGTCATGCCCTTTCCACTTCTGGGTGACATTTCAATAAAGGAGAATATGACAGGTCCCTATATTGACCCCCTGAGCTATGAATGACATTTATTATTCCTACTTGTAAAGACTTGAATTGGGGATTTTATAGACTTAGCATCTGATCATTACAGCTGCTGCAGACAATCATTTTTCACTGATATGTTACACAATATTTGTTTAGGAGCTCTCCAATACTGTGTACCTACACTAGGCCTGCATAAGTTTCATGTGGATCTTAGATGTATATTTTCTATAATTGTATTATGAATGTAAGAAAAAAAGAAGTAACACCTTCGAGCAAAATAACATCTACTACTACAAAATTTACCCCATTGGGGGGGAGGGGTTCACTGGCATCAGCATCTGGTGTCCCTCAGAGCTTTGCCAGCCAGCATTTTCCCTGACAAAGCTTCATTACAAAAGAATACATGGTCATATCGAGAGGATAGCATATGGCAAAAAACTTCATACAGTTGCAGACAGCATGGTATATCATACCGAAAGCCTTTAATATTACTAGCTCCACTTCTCTAAAACTTAGCATGAATCCTTGTGTTGCTAGAAATTTACCCATCAGAGTCTAAAATTATATACTTTCTTGTTGATTTTCTTATATATTTTCTACTAAGGGGTCATCAAACTTGCTTTTATGTTGTAAAATGATAGTATTGTGTAACTTTACCCAGCGAACAATTGAGCTCCTTCATATAGATATAAGCAATAGAAGTATACAACTTTTGTGCTTAGACATCATTTCTGATTCGGTTTATGCACATACACAACACAGTGATAAATGCTGATTTAAAAGGTATCGCAACAATAATGGTAGCTGTTGAAAGATATATTACAATATGATTACAAACTTCAAGCGGCAGACATAATGATGAGTCGATAGGCTCAGATCAGAGTCCACACCATGTTGCACATTTATCCCATGACTGGGGCCTTTTACTTGCCTTAGCATAGACACCCAATCTTCTGTCTCATGCGATTGCATCCAGCTGGGATGTAGCTTACGAAGTGTTTTATTGTGTTGTAAGAATGGCATAGCATTAGATTGTTACAGTATTGTTTTAGTGAATTAAATTCCATTTTGTCCTCTGTCAATGCCGAATGCAGATTGCTGATTGGTCAAGAAGGAGATATATAGTTCTGCATTCTCAAAATGGTCAGTTTAGACATGCAAGACATGCTACGCACGGCGTCGCATGCATTCTGAACAGCAAAAGCTCACACTGCATGTCCTCAGCTCATTCATCGCTCTGACTTGGTTTTATGTTTTGGTCAATACCTCCGCATTGAAGAGGAGTACAATGACAAAATTGACATTAAAGTTTTCGCAAACAATCGGTAATTCCTTTAAAACATATCTATAGCACACTTAGAAACTGAGAAAATCAAGTTTGATTTTTTTCATCATTAATTTAAAAAAAAAATTTAGCACTGGATTTAGAGTGTTGACACACTTAGTTGTAATATATGTTTCAGCAATTATTCTTGAATAAATTTAGCTTTTGGACATGTTTTAGTCACTTATTGTGAATGTACGTTTGGATTTCATCTACATTATTTCATTTCATTTCAAGTAGACAAGTGTTTCAGAAGAGGTTTCCAAGAAGACAGGTCTATGGCAAGAGAGAATCGTGACTGGCCTATAAAGAGGAGGCTTGGACACTGATGTGCATTATTGCTACAGTCCATTTCACTGCAAAGTAGGAGCAATGGTCTCTGTTGTATATATGTGGACACCACAGATCCATTTTGACTTGAAGTATGGTGATGAGGTTGTGTTGTGGGTTGTTAGCTGCACAGTAACTCCCACCTTCAGAAGAAAGATGCAATTTTTGTTTGTGGACACTGCAGGCTTTATCTATTTACTCCATGAAATTCTTAGAAATTGTCTGCATAACAACTACAATCCAAGCCCTGTAATGTTCTGTGTAAAATTAAAATGTTGATTACTTATACAACCAAAAATTACTCCTGTAATGAATCAGGTAAGTAATTGGCTTTTTTAATATTCAGTTCTTGTATTAATTATAACTAATTGAAATGAGTAATTCCCCAAATAATGGACCATACTGTCTTGAGTGAATGATCAAATTAATCACACATGCATATAATATCATGTGAGCTAGATAGCAAGTTCTTGATCGAAGAAATGAACTTTGATGAGCCATACATAATGAAAGTTAAGAAAGAGGTCAATCCGGGTCACTCGTAAAGAGATAATAGGTCAGATGAAGGTTAAAGGGCAGCTATATGGGTCTAGTCCTCAGTGATATTTTATTGGTGTTGATGAGCCTGGCTCAGGACATTGACCTGCAATGAATGGACTGTTCTCTCTTCGTAATGTTCGATTGAATGGGGTTCAGGAAAGCTTTGGAAGCAGTGGCCTGTGTACACTTTGCAATCTATCCTTTGTTTATTCATGATGCCTATCTCTGTCTTAGCAATAACTTTGACTTTTAAATCTGCTTGAGGGTGTAAATATTTATTCAACACCTTATTGCAACACTGCTACTTACATAATATATATGTATACACGCAAGATATGACAAGCTCCACTAGAGGCAGCAAAACACAACAGCCCTCAGAAACCAGTTTCTGCATTTGTGACAGAGTGGCTGTCATAAAGAATGGGCATTCCTTTGAAGTGTCCTGTGAGGATGTCACACTTTTTTCTATTTTTTCTCTTATATGTAGTTTTTTTTCACCAAGATAAATGACAGCCCACTGCATTTCTACAGCTTTGGCTATGCCTACCTAATATGTTGCACAGCTCAGAAAGATATCATACATACACAGACCTGTCAGCAAACCAAACTTATGACTTCATTCTATTTAGTACATAACTGTGATGTGCTGTATGGCCCAGAATACACATAATGATTGGATTGCATGGAAAAGAAATAAAGAGTCAAGGGACACCCATTTATCTCAATAAAGATGAAAGCAAGGGGTGAAGTATAGTGTGTGCAGATAATAATTTATTGATGACATGCACAAGTTTTCTATTTTACATTCAGTTGTGTATTTATCCCAAACAAATTTTTCACATACAGTTTACAGCCAATGTTCCAATGCCAATCTTTTTCTTTCTTTTTTCATATTTCTGGTGCCTAAGAAACAGTACCTGCTTCATTCAGAAATGTTTAGCCAGATGAAGGTGCCGGGGGCCCTGCCTCGAACCCTGAGTCCATTCAAGAGATCAATAATAGATTTCCACAACAATACAGTTTTTATTGTTGAAATGCTACTGTTCTGAAGCTAAATCTGGTTAGATGCAGTAAAATCAGGCTATATGACCAGCAACCTGAGGCAGATATAAAGATGAATAACAAGGCTTGTAGATCTCACCATGTTGCTCATTTACCCCATGTAAGTTTTAATTACCATTACAGAAGGTGCAAGGTACAAGGCATTGATTTATCATCTCATGTGACTGGCATCTGAGATGAATTATAGCTTGTAAAGTGTTTTCAGGCCAGGAATCAAACTCAGGACCTTCAGCGGAGAGACCTGAGTTAGATTCCTGGAAACAGTTTACATGTAGGAGTCAGAAGAAACTCAGTGAGACTACTCAGTCTTGTATAATAGAGAAAATGCAGAGCATGTTCAATGTGTGCTTGACCCTACATTTCTATGCACAACATGCAGAGACCAAAACCTCCTATGTTACTGAATACCCACAGGAAAATCATGGAATTGCTTGAAATCATCAGTTCAATAGACCTGGTGTGAGTTGGTTGAACAGCATGTTCTTCAATGGTCCAAGTTTTCTATTATGAACTTTTCATTAATTTAGACCTCATTAATTTATAGTATAGTATATAATGTATATAATACAAGACAACTATAACAGACATGTTTGGTAAAAAGGCTATAAATACCTATATCTTCAGTGAGAGAGACCTCTTTAAGACTACAGATCATGATGCAGGGCTACCCAATCTCCAAAGTAATTCTGGAATCCCCTTGGACAATAACATGCATGCTTTATTCAAAGATTAAAGTATTCTTTTTCAAATCAGGTGTACTAGACCTGTATCATATTACATAAGTTATATAGACAATCTGCTATCTTGCTCTGAATTGCCAAATTTAATCTGAATATTGTTCATAAATACAGCGAAATAAGATCTTCAAAGTTTGATACATTTCTGATACAAGGCTAACAAGTCATATCTATATATTGTGTGGTGTTGCAGCCATAAAAATAATTGTGCAATGACAGCATCCAGAGCAGACATAATACTCACTGGGATCAGAGTTTATCAAGAAATATTGCTCAATATCACAGAGGATGGTGATAAAAATGTTGTGATCTAATTCAATCTGCCAGTCACACAGTCTTTGTATGGGAAGTGTTATGTACTGAATGATTTCCTTATCATAGGTGTGAATAATAAATGGCATTGTTAATTTTGATCCATGAAGGTTTCTTTCACATGTTAATTCATTTCCAGTCACAATATGAAAGTAGCTGACTATAATTTTATGTATTTGATTGACTCTATATCATTTGCATAGCTTAGCATAGAAGTCAATCCAAGAGGTGGTAGGTCAATGGGCTTTACAACCCATATTTTTTTCACCAGATGGGGCTGATCAGGACAGGGAGGTATCAAGGCAATGAGGTGAATGATGAAGCAACCTGGCATCATTTATTCGAACCCAGGACCCAGTGGTTGGCAACCCAGCAAGCTACATCTAAGTCCTTATTGCTAAAATTAAACATGCATATTAACTGTAGAACTGCATAAATATGGTTCAAATTAAACATGCATATTAACTGTAGAACTGCATAAATATGGTTAACACACATTTGCATTCTAATTCCTGTTTGATTATTGGATTCCAAAGGATATATTTGGCTTAGCTAAAGATGTGCCCATTTCGAAAGGAATGCACTGTACTGCAGCCCAGCCATCAGTCAGTAAAGCATAAACCCAAAACCCACAGTGAATAGAAGTCATTTTTTTTCAAAATATGTTAATGTGTGAATCTATTAAATGTATTCCCTCCCTATTTCTGTCTGAAAAAAGAGAAATATACTTTTATAATCAACAGAAACAAATATATACAAGGGTTCTGGATCTTGTGTGCATATTGATTGAAAAAGAAATAGAACGATGATTCAGTCTCCTATACATTTTTTTTCACAATTTTCCCAGTGCGCTAATTTAAGACCAACCTCAGAATTACAAATTCAAATTACAGGTCCATCTTGAGTTCATTCCTTGATCACATGACTAAAGCAATCCGATTCACGTGATAGACTGAGGCAACATGAAATCTCAGCCAGGATGAGAAACTGATTACAGCCTACAAGTAGCTCGCTTCAATAAAATCAGTGTCGTCTGTTTTAGCAAGAAGTTATCTGTCTTAGAAAGCAAAGTTAATTTTACTTGGTGAAAATGATGTGGCATTCCAAATTCAATTGATTTGTTGGAAACATGTTAAACTGCCTATTGTAATACAAATATGTTTGTGATTACTTTACAAGCTCTAGCATGGCTTATAGAAATATTAAGTGGTAAGATTAATCATGTGGCAGTTAATGCTGAAGTTTATAAATCATGCGTTTTTCCTTAGAATCTTGCTGTGCTGATGCACCTGTAACATTATCAAACTTTATCAAAATACATTTTAAAATGCACTTGTCAGTTGTTTGCAATCACTCTATGATCATGCAACTTGGAAAATCAATCTTCTGTAGTCATAAATCTGTTCTACCACACAAAAAACATATTCTGTGAAAATTTTACATTAATTGAGCTATGCCTAGGTATGCCACCCTCTCTTTGAAAATATTTAATTATATTTTATTATGAAAATATGGTTTTTCAGTAATAACTCCAAAACTAAGGCAAATAAGCCTATTATTACTATGAAAGTGGAATATAAATATGGGGTTTCTGCACATTTTGAGCCTATTTGCAAGTCTCTAGGTGGAACAGTTCTTCAGATATGGAATGGTTATAATTTAGAGTTTCCAGCATTGATGTGGGTCTTTTACTTGGCCTGGTCTCATGTGATCGACAGGCAGCAGACTAGTTGTTGATTAGTTGTTGATAGTTGTAGTTGGCTAATTGTAGCAAATATCATTTGACAAAACTTGGCACAAGAGTCATTTTACAAATCCGCGTGAAGGTCTTGAGATCTTGGAAGACAGAAGTTCAGGTACCGAAGTCAAATAGGCCATGGCTAAAACTCGCAAGTCAACAGATATATTTGGTCTTGGGCCTGGTATCAATGACACTTTCTAATGAAATGCAAGTACTGAGGTGCATGCTCTTCCACATCAAGAATGGTTCTTCTAAGAACCGGACACAAAATGAAGCTGCAAAAATAGTTTTGCAGCAAATAGAGACCTTCTATGCAAAGGCAAATATACCCTTGGTGTCTGAATGGTATGCGTGTCAAAGGCTTGTTAAGCTAGTAAATGATAACAAGAAATTGAGGGATATCCCTGTGAAGAGAAGGTCAACACCATATGGTCAGAGCCTAGTTGAGAAAACCAAAAAGGATCTGGAAAAGACATTTCGACTGTGGCCTGAAAATGCCGAAGAACTCATCAAGAATGAGCAGGACAGAAAGTTTTTGCAATCTATGAAGTCGGACAGAGTGGCAACATTTGGTTGTTTTGATATGAAGTTAGCCCAGAAAATTCAGAGAAAGGAAGACAGGGCAGAAGGAACGAAAAAGATCAGACAGAAAGAGAAGGCCTACATGGATAATTTTGAGAAAACTTTTTCTCATTCAGACACTCCAGACAGTGACTGTGATGAAGAAATTGTCACAACTAGTGATGTTAGCCTTGTTAGGGAGAGCAGTGGCAAAAAAGAAGAGTGGTACACTTATGCCAATGCTAACAAACCAGAATATCAAGGAGGAGCGACTGGTCATTGCTTTAGGGGACAATGATGAAGTCAAGATTCTTGGTACACCATCTTACAAGCCTGGGGGAGAACATAAAGCTGGAGAAATCATCACACAGCTGACAAAAGATGCTCTGACAACCTGGAACTGCAGTGATAATGTTGTCTATATGGTGTTCGACACAACTGCAAGTAACACTGGGCATGTCTCAGCGGCTTGTGTCAGTATTCAACAACTTCTTGACCGGCCACTACTTTGGTCTGGATGTCGTCACCACATTGGAGAGGTAGTTGTATCTCATGTGTTTAATGACCTAAAGATAGAAGCCTCTAAGTCACCTGAGACCATGTTGTTTGTTAGACTCAGAAAACATTGGGACAAGCTCCAAACTCCAGACATGGTTGACATAAATCTAAAACCTCTGGATCTGGCAGGCTTCTCCCAGGGAAACCAAAAGCTAATCTTGGCTTGGCGTGATGAGGTCTCTCAGAAAGCATCATCACAACTATCACTGAAGAGGGACGACTACAAGGAGTTCATTGAACTATGTCTGCTGTTTCTGCAAGGCAATGTTCAAGTGCCCAAACAGCTCAGAACCCCTGGTGCTCTCCACAAGGCTAGATGGCTTGCTAAGAATATCTACTTGATCAAGATCTGTCTCATGGAAGACCAAATAAAAAAATTACCACGTGGAACCATCACTGCCCAGCAACAAGTTCAGAAAATCTGTGACATGGCAACATTCCTAACTTTGGTGTGCAGCCATTGGTGGCTTTCTTGTGAGAACGCTGTAGATGCACCTCACAATGACCTCCAGTTTATCAAGCGTTTGATTCAGTACGAGTCTCTCAACCCCACCATCTCAAGCAGTGCCCTTAAAGCTTTCCAGCGTCATATGTGGTACCTGGTAGGAGAGATGATTCCATTGGCTCTTTTTAGCACTGTTGTCACAGATGAGCAGAAGTCATCAATCGCCAAGGCCTTGTTGAATGTTAAACCAGAAGACACTTCATCTCTGCCACAAGCAAGGTTTGGTTTGGGCTATGGTAAACCAGTATTCCCAACAGACATTGGGCTCAACACTGAACTGGCAGACTTGGTGACAGCTGACTCCTGGTTATTGTTTGAGAGTCTACAGCTACAACCACAATTCCTGCGAGAAGAAGTGATGAGGTGGTCATCATCAAGCTCCTACAAGACCTCCCTGGAAAATGTTAGGGCCATCAATGTCATCAATGACAGTGCAGAACGAGGCGTGAAGATGTGTTCGGATTTCCAGCAGTCTGCCCGGAAGGAAACCAACTTTCAGAATGTCCTGCAGGTAGTGGAGAAGGACAGAAGAAGCCTGCCTAACCTGAGAAAGAGGAAAGTATCTGATGCATAAACTGACACTTTGTGTTTTGTAAATATTGAACATAGTATAACCTCATTCATTCTCATTAACTTTTTACGTGTTAACGACATGCCATTCCTTCTGTATTCGCTGTAAGAGTTTTTGTAAATTTTGCATTGTGTTGTTTGCTATTGAGTACTTGATATCAACAAATTATATTGTTGGGCTATACACAAACTGCTGTGAAATAATTATGAAAAAAGTAATAAATATATGAATCTGATCATTCTTTGTTGTTTTAATGGAGAAAAGCAATTCATAATGAGTCTCTAATACTTTATACTTTTAGGTAATGAATTTTCATTATTGATTAAAATATCTTAACCATGTTTTCTTTTATGATAGTGGATACCATTGGACAGCTGTATACATTGATATATCTTGGAATGAATGTCAAAATAGCGAAAGATATATCTTTAGGCATTACAATATTTGAGATTCGCATCAAGTACTTGAACAAAAACTCCATATTTTAAGAATAATCAGTTAGATTGGTACTAGAGACTTGCAAATTTGCTCAAAATGTGCAGAAACACCAGGTTTATATTCAACTTTAATAGTAACTATAGCTCTACTGGCCTTAGTTTTTGAGTTATTTGGGAAAAACCATTATTTACATATAAAAATCAATAACAAAATTTCAAAGCGACGGTGGCATACCTAAGCATAGCTCAATTTATCTAAAAATTGACAAGAATACTTTATCTTAGTCACAGAACAGATTTGTGACTACAGAAAGTTGAATTTCAAAGGTTTTTAACAATCATGTTAATTTGATGCACCCTAATAACCACTCTTTCTCTTTGAATGAGAAGAAAGGTTTTTGATTTCACTTCTTGACTCATACCATCAGTCACTATATTCATCATCACGGGACATAATGGTCTCTTATGAAAGAGGAATATCTTGAGGTGATGCATCATTCTCTTGATATGGTTTCCCGATGCTTCATGCTGCATTGGACAGGTTTCTCATCTGCCTGCCACATCTGACATTACTAACACTCAATGAGTCTCCACTGGTCAGTTCGGAGTGAGCTGATGCATCCTGTAAAGTAGTATCTATCTAGTGCCAAAGTGTTGAAATAAATGGGCCAGCAGGTCTAACAGCAATTCTTGAAATGTGGGTTTGGATGTTACTTATGTGCACCTATCCGTCAATGTTTAATCATAGGGGAAATAATCCCCAGCTTTGTGGAATACACAATCTACATATATCAGCATGTCTCAGCATTTCTTAGCAGACACAGATATGATCTTTCAGGTAGTGTGCCACTTTAAGATTTCTCACTTACTGGTAATTATTACTATCTCAAATCTCAAATCATGTGAAGATGATCAATCAATTGGCCAACTGACATTCAACTTTATGATTTGTCTAAAACAACCAAAGTTGTCAATGTATTTGTCACTGTTATCTTAAACATCATCATCATCTATCAACTTGTAGGAGACTCTGGAGAATTGTCAACTTGATTACATCTTACCCACATCACTTGATCCCCACTTGATCCCCATCAATTCCTAATTCACTTTAAGATATGCATCAGTTGTATATCATTGGGTAAAGATTTCCCTTCAGGTTGCATGTTAAAATTTAACAAATAATTAATAAAGTTGAACCATGCAGATACATGCCATGGATGTTTCGACATAGTCTGCCACATAGTTAATAACTTTGACTCTCTTTACTTCCTCTATAGGTTATACGTTATTGAAATTTGCATATTTTCCATCATGATCTACACTGTAACTCATGTAGACCAATATTTATTGTCATTTTGCAGCAACTGATTCTGACATAAATTCACTGGTCACTTTTAGTGGACAATAAACATGCGCTTCTCGAAGGATGCATCAATTGACAGTATTCCTATTTGGGTTCGTCTCTGGTTCTGTTATAATGTAACCTGGTAACTCTGCTTGTTTTGATAATAATGACTTCTTCATGGCAAGATAAATTAAAGAGTTACAATCTAGATCCTAGTTCTAATTCAATGGTTTCAATTGTGAAATGCTTTTTGGATGCCTTATGATGTAGTGGTTAAGGCATTTGCCGGATCTGATGATTATATACTTTAAATGTCTTATTGTTATTTTATAACTTTTCTTTTAAATCATTACCTAAAAAATCCAATACTGATTTGCCTGCCATTCATGAGGTAGCAGATTCGAACCCTCACCCTGACATGGAGGAGTTGGGCAGATCATCCTGCAGACACTGCCTCACCCTACCCATGTGTAATCGGTACTTAATGAAAGGTAACTGTAGTAATGTACTGATGTGTTTTCATAAGCCCCCGTGGTTAATCATGGTCAAGGCTAGTTACTCCTCCAAGGAGGTGTAAAATCTTCATAACATTGCGGCCAATACACTCAATAGTTTAAAATCAGCCAATGTACTGTGTATCCCAAGACAATGATTGCGCATAAATCAAATAATTACAATAGTTATTGTTAAAGAAAAGACAATAAAATGGCTGATTTTAAACAAACCATTGTCTGATCACCAGCAATCAAAAATATTTATCTGACACAGACAATTTTATCTGAAACAGACAATTTCTTTTAGTGTGTGGTTTACCCTTGTATTGGTAATACCACCATTTTATTTTTGTTCCTGTATTTACATCATGTTACAGTTCTTGTTGGTCTTTTGTTCTATAGTTTATGGACCTTGACACAACTTTCCTGGTACTAATAACCATGTCAATAAGACAATTAGGTAGACTTAATGGCCTTTAAAGAAGATTTGTAGCCCTTAACAACAGCAAATTGCTGCAGCACAAGGTCAGATTTCCATTCCTGTCAACTCTTGGTTCACTTGGGAAAATGTGACCTTGCTCAAATCACTAAATGAGAAATTAGGTGTATTGTCTGGAACACCTTACACAAATACTAATATGGGTACTATATGCATTTGACTCATTTAAAAGATTTGCATCTTTAAACAAAAAGTATAAAAAGTAACAAAATATTTACCACCAACTGCTATGTAACCACTGCGATATGATTTTATGACATCACAACCTTGATATCTGTCCAGTCAATAACAAATTGAATCCCTATTTCTACATCTAAAACAATTATTTTTGTTGGCATTTGTGTTATGATTGATTCTATTGTATGTTAAATTTGCATTAGTTGTAGAAACAGTGCTCAGTTTGTTTTCTTTGTTTTTATTAATAGTTTTTTTTAGCTTAATCATTTACATGCTGGAAATATTACCTAAGATACCGAATGTCCAAAATCCTGCTCATTTGATGTGTGCAAAACATCTTTTTTACAGAGTTCATGAAGAGACATCCTTTCGGAATTTCACTGCAAAACTAACAGCTGATAGGCAATTTAGAAGGTTTCTCCTGAGTTTGTCACATTTCGTATGGCATACATTTGATTTAGTTTTACATAGTCAAGATACAAACACTTTCTAATATCTATACTAATTTGTAGACCGATGGATGTAGGTATGCATATGTATACATTTATATATGCTTATTTGCATGAGAAGGTAAGGCTGATCTATCTGGTATAACGGATAAAATTTTACAAAATGTACAATAGATAGATAGATAGGTAGATAGATAGATTGATGAATTGATGGATTGATGGATTAATAGATTGATTGCTTGATTGATTGATTGATTCACTTGTCCAGCACAGACACTGCATTGTGTTTGTCTACTTTCTATTATCTACCTTCTCATGTGTGTGTCTTTTTCACTTTCAATATAATTTGAGCTAATTTGCTATTTGGATTTATCATTATTTTTAACTTGCTTAAAGTTCTTAAGTAAATCCATTGTCCTTTAATTTAATCTCGATTTTTCCTTTTAGGACATTAAAGAGGCTGTCATGGCAATACGCTTCGAAATTGATGCATTGTGTTTTTTTTATCTATTCATTTTTATCATTGCATTTTAGTTTTCCAGAGTAAGGTCTGAGGGAAATCTAACACAATCTACACTAGGCTATATTGATAGAAAGGAGTAGCAGGAATAGTGCAAAGCATATTTATCTTAAAAAAATAAACAAAAATGGGAAATAATTGTTTGGAAGACAATTTCTAAGAACTTCTGAGGAAGTAATTTATCTCTTCTGGCAGCTCTATCAGCTTTAGAACTGGCTTATAACTAAGCCGGCAAAGCCAGAAGCTAGCATAAAGAAGCGCGTTAAGAACATTAGTTCTGTTTGGGTGACCAAATTCAAATGAGAGGCGCCATTGTGTTGCACTGAATTATGGGAGAGATTGTGTGAGGAAAGAAAAATGCTCATGACTGCAGTGCCATCTGGTGGGCGTTCAGGTGTGAGGCTGTGATATCACAGCTTCAATGTTAAAAAAATCCCCTATTATCACTCACTAGCAAACCATCTCACGTCTTTCATCTCGCGCTTTATCGCTCTGGGTGAGATTACAGCTGGCGCGGTTCTTTTGTGGGAGGGACCGAGCAATTATGAGGCTTACTGGGGAAAGTGGATAAAAGAAAAAGAATAGGAATCTGCTGGTAGAAATCTGCAGCTCTGAAGCAATGTGAAGTTTCAGAATGACAGTTTCTTTGACAAACTGAATCATGCGAACAGGTTGATAGTGTACAATAATTATGTGTTCAGCTCGATAATTCTATTTAGCATAATGGAAATAATATTTATATTATATTGAATTTAGTGGCTCCTTAAATTTATCAGGGCTGTCCTTCATAATCATAATATTTAATATTTCAAGATGAAAAATAAATCTATTGGTGCTGTTTTTGTTGGTTGCATTTTTAATGTCTTCTTTTTCCATTTGGTATTGCTTGTCTGTCTGTACCTGTGTTTAGTTGCCTGTCACAGTACTTGTCTATCTGTCACTATGTTTGTGTGTCTGTCACTGGGCTTAGATTTAGCTGTCTGCCGCTGTTCCTGTCTGTCCATTCTTGCTTTCTTACTGCTGGACGGACTGGCAAGCCTTTTATTTCTTGATCAAAACTTTATGATTAGTTTCAGATCACAGTGATCCAAAGACCAGGAAATCACAAAAGTTTGAGCTGATTTAGATCCAAAATGGGAGGTGATCATTTCCTTGTTCTGCTCCAAATCTCAATCTACAGAAAAATCAGCAAAAAATGGAGAACGATAAATCTCAGAGTGACCTCAGAGAAAGTGATCTGCCATGGATTTTATGTGATGAATTGGAAGTCAATAGAAAATATTGCTCAGCCAAAATGATTCATTGACTCAATAGATGGTCCCAGGAATATTTATGTGTTTTAGTTTACAGCCAGGTATTGTTGTTTTACATTTTCCCATGTCAAAGACTTAAAATGTATGATAATCTAGTGTCCAAGCAGTCTAGTGGTAAAGGTGTGGACCTACAGTAGAGTTGGCCAATGTGAAATTGGTGGATGCCTTTACTATTAAGTCACCGAGCTGCATTTTGTGGACACCAAGCCTTATCTCATCATCATGTCTGCCTCTGGCAGCTGGTCGTATTAGCCGACCAAGCTTCAGGCCAGTGGCATTAAGGGAACTGAAAAATGGCCAAACAACTAGGAGCTGGGTTTGAACCCCAAAGCTTGGAATCATTATCACGAAAGCTTGTCACGAATGCTGACCACTTGGTGACCTCCTGTCCCTTTCCTTTAATGCTTGGGTACTTAAGGTGCAACCCATGTTTCTTTCAGGCAGAGGTCAACAAACATTTAAGATATGAATGCCTCCGAGGTCAAAAGGTCAGGAGAAGGTCATTTGGGGTCAACACCACAGAGTTCAAGGTGACCTCTATGACCTTCAAAGATCATTAAGAGGTCAAGGTCATATCCTACATTAGGGTGTTTTAAAGAATTTCCTTACCTCATGTATGGCAGAAGCTTGTAGCTTGTGTTATATTGTTATTTTATTTCACCAGCGACTTGAGATAAAATTGTATCTTATTTTATCTTAAGGAAGACTAGTATATTGCTAACATGAAGATGGTTGTCGTTACTGTTACACCTGAGTAAATGGTAGCTTGCAATTTAGTTTAACATTCAGTTCTGATAAAAAAAAAAAATCTATGTGCAGCGGCACAGTGAATGCATATAACCTTCTAGTGTGCAGTACTTGCAATATTATAATATTTCGTGCTGGCCAACCAATAATAGTTAAGCTTGGGAGCTGTGTTATAAAATTTCAGCCCTGTAGTTGAGAAACTTCGCTCCCTAGTCACTACAAATGCATAACAACAAAAAAGGGCAAAGCTATAGCTAATCCAGTTTTGTACTTCATAGAAAGGGAGTCGAATGACCATATATTCACTGACAGAACTGCCAATCTCCACTGGACCTCACAGTCCATGCGACGTGACTAGAGTACATTTGTAAGCTGTCAATATCAATTGTCTGGATTGTTTCATAGCAATGATCTCCCAGAAACTTGTTTTACTTTATATACTTAACACTTTAAAAGTTGACTTCATAAGTTTGTAGCTGAGTTTAAATAATTTCCGGCGAGAATTGGCTGTTATTTTGTATGAAATAATAGTAAAAGTCATTGAGAAGACAATCTTGCTAATTCACTAGGTGGCGCTTGAGTCACCCATGATTGATGGCCACCTAGTGAAAACAAGCACTACAGAAATACTGGGCTTTGTAATATATGCAATTATTAAAAGAGAACATCTGTAACAAATAAACCAATACCATACACAATATGCTTTAATATCAATATAAATAAATATAAACATAAAATCAATAAATAGAGTAATCGGCATAATATGTATCCCGAGCATTACTAAGACATAAATAAATGGTACATGAGATTCATGAATGACCTAGTATCAAGTATTAGCATCTGGTGGATCGGGTAACTCAATATGGTAGTGAATGTAAAGCTGATTTTCATCTATGGCTAAAACTTTGTATTCCAGTGAATTCAGGCCATCTTTAGCATACTGCTCTGGTCTAGATTCAAGTCCTTCTTCTCTGAAAATAAATTTATAAGTTGAGGAATTTGAAAATGCATTTAACAGTATTGCTTTTTTTTAATAATTCAGTATACACAGGTAGATTTCTTGAACTTGAGAAATGGTTTGATTTAATATAAGAGATAATTGTCGTAATGTTGTCTTGAAACAAGACTTTTGTCTAGTTTAGTTTAGTTTAGTAAGATTACTGGACGCAGGACTGAAGTCCTATATAATTATCCAGGTCAGGAAGCAGTGGTGGCGGCGTGGCGCAAAATGTGATAATGAATGTACAAAATATTTTTTACACAAATTTGTGAGACATATGAACAGTTATTAATTTTCGTTATATACATATTTACAGTTAGATGAAAAATGACTAGTTGAGGCCGCAAGTGCTGCGTCATTGGCCGCAAGTGCTGCCCCATTGCATGGTGTTATACAAAAATGAAAATGTAGTAGCGGTGTCAAAACCTTGTAAAATTCATTATGGATCCCATGATCCACTTAGAGCTAGGACCAGGTATGTGATTTTACAACAAGCTAAACCATGTTATAATACCTCTGCAATGTCTCATGAGCTGTGATTGGCTGAAACAGCGTCCCACGACATTGCACAAGTGCCCTGAGGCCACTATTCTTGAGATACAACATAATATAATTTTTGCTTGAATTGAATAATTGTTGTTTTTGTTTCGCAAGTAAAAAAGATTCATTAAAAAATAATAGGCCTAAATCAAAGTTTCTGTAGGTATAATAAAACAATTATTGACTGGTCACTTCGGGCCTCAGTAAATTTTGTTTGATTTCCCGAGGCGTTAGCTGAGGGAATTAGTGGCAACTATCACTCTCGAGGGTCAAATAAAATTTCCCTCGCACCAGTCAATATTTGCATACAATAAGCTATCCCTAGGCCTAGTTCCACATCAGAACAAGCACTATAAATAACTGATTTGAGCACAATATATTATTAATAACTTTTGTACTGCAGTAGACCAAATTTTAGCGGTACCATCTCATCGTTACATATTCCACTATCAGATAGTAATATAAGCAACATAACAGTGTGATTGTGAAACTCCTGAGAACGAACTCACCTCCTAACTCCTGGTGGGTTCCCGGCATCCCTGCCATGAGAAAACATGGTGTACTTTCCTATGTTAGCAGGATATCTCCACACTGGCAGACCAGATGATATTATTCTGTAACCAAATAGCATTTAAATTTCGTCATATTGCCTAGAGCATAACCATTTGTTTGAAATGGCTATGGTGCATACAGAATCAAGGAATTACCTCAACTTCAAAAATGTAAGGTTAAATTTGTTGTCCAAATGAGTCATAATCATTAATTTTCTCTGAATGAATATAAGTGTTAAGAGGTCAAATCATACTACATCAATGCCTTTTGACATGAAGCATCCGTATTTTACAGATACTTCTTGGTAAAATGTAATAAGCAAATGTGCATAATCCTGGACTGTTTACACAAAAAAAGGCTATTACAAAGAGTAAAAGAAACAGCATAAAATAGACAGAAATGTCACCCATAAGTTAAAGCCTAACTTACTGAAATTCACACATATTTACTTCACTGTTTCCTATACTTGCAATTGCAATTTCTTTTGTTTCTCAGTGACCATTACAAATGGAAATGTTGCAAACAAGAAGGGAAAAGTTATCATAGGAAGGACAGGAAACATTAAGTTAATGGTACAAAGAGGGGATTTTATGGGTTAGAGGTTAAACAAATTGCAATTTGTCTTTTTAGTAAACATGTCTAAGATGTCTGTCTGTTATATATCGCTCTTGGCTTTATATAATAATGGGAAATGATTTAAAAAGTGTGACAAACAGACACATACCTTTGGTACATGTCATCATCCTCCCCTCCCCATCCGTAATATTTGTTGGCAAATCCATTGACTAGTCTGAACTGCGATGGGGTAAAGGCCACAGCGCCCCCTACCAAGGAGTTGTAGATCAGTCTGCAATTAAACAACAATTACAATGTGCAAAAGAATTGGAGTGAAATTAGAAATAATAAATATGAAGTATGCACTGCCTGGCACAATAGGCAACTATTGAACACATAGAGAGCCCTGTCAATCATTGTCAATTATTTTTTAAATATATTAGAATAGAATAGAATAATCTTTATTCGACATAAGACAACAATAAAATTAGCTCAAAGAGCTATTGATCGACTGTAAATGTGTAAAAATAAAAATGTGCAGGTAAAAAAAATAAAATAAAAAATAATTAGATTATAATAAAACCATGATAGAGATGTATTGCATTAACATAGTAAAGATACCACGTACTGTGCACTGCCATTGATGCAATGCTATTAATGCACTGCCAAAGCTGAATAAGGAATACAATGGTAAAAGGAAGGATCAATTGATATTTTGGCAAAGTTTCTATTTCATGTTTGCTCTATAGATATATACCCCCTTAACAGCCACCCAATTGTGCATTAGTGCTGTTCAGACCTTAATTCAAGGGAGAGCATTATTTCGGAGCTTACTCATATTTGAACTTCTTAACATAGGCGCCCAAATGCAGAACCGCCTCCTCGTGGCAAGTGTAGATATTACGGTCATCTTCTGGTAATAGATCTACATCATGGAAAATGATGCAGTCGAAATTTTCTCTCTTCATGATCTCAATGAAACCAGAATTCATCAACATGGCCTTGTTGAATATGGACGGGGATTTCTGAAATAAATATATGATAGTGGACATTGACATATCAGATTATTTTATATCCTAGCCCCTAATTTTGTATTTATTTATATGATGAAGGATGTAACCAGGTTGAGGCAATCAGGAGCGGGCTAGACCAATTGGCAAAATTTCTATTTGACCTTATCCAGGGCAAAATAGTCTATATGTAGGTAGACAAGTGAAGTGGTCCTGGCTCTGAATAGGCCTGGTGACCATAGTAAGCTGTTCTAGAGCTCTGCTATGATAGAGGAGCAACTTAGTCACAGTCAGGTTTCTCTACTTTTATTTGTATTTTTTTATTACAATATTTTTTTTTAGTTTTAGGGGGTATCCACGTCAGTTTTTTTAAATAAGAACTTAGTGGATGTCTCCTGACCAAAGGTAAAGAGATTATATGTATTTTGACTTTTTTATTTTATTTATTTATTTACAGCTTATTGTTGTTCCTTGTAATTTGCTGCTTTTGTTTGTTTTATTTAATTTATCAAATATATTCTCTCTCTCTCTCTCACTCTCTCTACTATTAAATTGAAATTATATCCATACACCCAATTCATGCTTATTTAATGGGTGAGAACACTTGTAAAGATAGGTTCTAAGAGGTCTTGATAATCAGGTTATATTTCTGCATGAACAGCTGGGTGGTCTAGTGGTAAGATGCACGCCTGCTCCTCTGAAGGACCCAGGTTCAATCCTGGGACTGGGCACCCTACATGAGCAACATCCCAGCTGCATGTCGTTCGGATGAGATGTGATTGGTGGTCCCTTGTCCTCCATGTCTATACTGAAGCAAGTAAAATACCCCACCCATGGAGTAAATGTGTAACATGGGTGGACTCTTCTTGTCTCATCCTTTATGAATGGAAATAACTTGCCCTTAAAGGGTTGCACTTTCCACATCTAATGATTTAGCTATTTACAATAATGGGACGCCATGGTCTGCTGGGTCTAGTGGTTAAAGTGTTATACCTGCTAGTCATGAGGTAGCATGTTCAAACCCCCATCATTGCATCGAGATTTGGATAGATCATATTCAACCATTGCCTAACCCCCCACCCAGGTGCAACAGGTACCTGGCATTAGGCACCTACAGTGACAGCACTGGTGTGAGCTCTTAAGCCCCCTGCAGTTATTTTGAGTCGTATACAATCCGAATACATATAAAAATACACATATATACAGCACATTTTACATGATATTCAAGCATTAAGCTTCTGTACGACTATAATACTGTTAAAATGTATATTAAATCAAATCAAAATAAAACAATAGTATTTGAAATTAATAACTAAAATCAACATAAAGTTCCTATCTAGTAGGGTCAAAGTAATATTTATCTAGGCTACATGACAGAGCTTGGTAATATATACATATTTAGTACCTTTGGCATATAGCACCATACAGTTCATAGTCACCCAAAGGCAATACATTTGTATACATAATAATTATAACGTACTTCTATAAAAATTCTAAATTTGACACATTTTCATAGTTTTGTAACCATTGTGTAAGAGCAGATTTGAAACTAACAAGAGAGTTTGTATCTTTGATATCTACAGGTATAATCGACCATAATTTTGCCCCATAGTATCTGAAGCTTTTCTTTCCATAAGTAACAGTTTTGAATCGTGGAATATATTATATACATCTATGTCTCTCTACGGACAAAGAGGTTTTGCATGAATATAGGGGCTGTTTGATTTTTAATTTTGTACATCTGGATTGCTACAGTTTTTATGCATATTTTATATATATTTAGTTGCTGTTCATTTCTGCATAGGTCATCATATTCTGTTTCGCTATCATTTGCAACAAATCGTAATGCTCTTTTATTAGTTTTTTCAAGTTTCTCTCGGTTTGATCTGTTTGCAAACATCCATATGACTGGGCAGTAGTTATAATTGCTACTTATATAGCTATTATACAATATTCTCTTGCATTGTTTATCAAAGTAGTTTTTAATCCTTTTTAAAGCATTTATTTGTTTACTTGTCTGTTTGCATAATTCATCTGTATGATTGGCAAAGTTAAGATTGTTGTCGAATTCAACTCCCAGAATAGTAATTGAGGAGGAGCTCTGTATAGAGTAGTTTCCAATATTTATAACAATTTTATTATTTGAGTGATTGCGACTTAAGAACATAAGTTGAAACTTATCAGCATTGGCTTTCATATTGTTTAACTGAAACCATTTCATTGCAATTTCACAGTCCGCCTCAAGTTTAACTTTTATTGCATTTACATCTTTATCACTGTAGCTGTAGTTAAATGTGTTGTCATCAGCGTAATTGTATGCTTTAGAGCTTATATTATGATAGACAAGGTCATTTATAAACACATTGAACAACAAGGGCCCTAGAATTGATCCCTGGGGAACCCCCTTTCTATTGTTTATCTATTCAGAGCATATATTTCCTATTTTCACTCTTTGATTCCTATTCACTAGGTATGATTTTAGTAAGTTACATACATTTGTACTGAAGCCATAAGCATGTAGTTTGGCCAAAAGGAGACCATGTGGCATGCAGTCGAATGCTTTCGAGAGATCTATAGCTATAACCCCTACTGAATTTCCATTGTCCAACGCTTCACGCCAGTCTTTCACTAGTCTAGATAGGATATCATGACAACCATGACCTTTTCTAAAACCAGATAAGTAATCATGGAATAATGGTTGCATGTGATCATAAATTTGGTTTGATAAGACTTTTTCTTGAATTTTAGAGAGAGCTATCAAGAGATTTACGGATCGATAATTATCTTTGTCCAGCTTGTTCTTTTTCTTATATAGTGGAGATATGTTGGCCATTTTCATGTGATCTGGGAATATGTTTTCTTGAATACATTTATTAGCTATTACTGTTAAAGGCTCTATCAGATATATTTTTGTCATTTTTATGAATTTTACAGGGATCTCATCATATCAAGCAGCGTTCTTTGAAGACAAGGCCCTAATAATTTTTTCTATCTCCCGTTCAGATATCTGTGCTAATTCTACGTTGCTGTGTGTTTTGTTTATCTTTTTAGAGATATGTTCTGCACTTGGGTGATTTGCATATGTTTCAATTATTTCTTCTATAGGTCTTTCATTATTTTCAGTATTACCAATATCAGTGCCTATCTCACTGAAAAATTTATTGAATATTTGACAGACTTCTTTACATTCTGTGACCATTCTGTCACCTTCCTGAAGTGGTATGTTATCTAGTTTAGTTTTACTTTGAGAGAAGATAGGTTTTATTGCTTTCCAAAATTCTTTATTTTTCGTGTTGCCCTTGCACTTTTCTTCAAAATATTTCCTTATTTCCTCGCGCTTTATTATGGTGACTGCATTTCTATGTTTTCTATACTGAGCTAGGAAGTGGTTACTTCTATACTTAAAGAACTTATTTCTGAACTGATTTCTTACAAGTATTGCCTTTTTGAGTCGTTTACTCATACAGTGAAAATCATTCTTTTTTATTACTTTTTCCTTTTTAGGAGCATGTTTGTCTAATAATGAGATTAATGATTTGTGTAGTCTATTGAAAGCCTCGTTTGAATCACATTCAGCTAAACCTAGTATGGAGTTCATAGTAATCAGTTCTTGGTTAACCGTATTATAATCTATGTTATTTAGCTTTCTGTATTGGATTACTTTTTTCGCTGGGGCAGGTAGTTGCTGTCTTAAAACTCCACCTATAAGGTTGTGAAAATCACTAATTCCAGTATCTATAGAGAAGCCCCGGATGAACTTCCTTCTTTTTGTAACTAGCATTACATCTATAAGAGTGGCATTGTTTGATTTGTGACAAGTTGGTTCTGTTATTATGTTAGTCAGGTTTAGTGTTGGGCACATCTGTGACAGAACATTATTTTGCAACATGTTAAAGTTTAGGTCTCCTATAATAACAATGTGTTCATATAAATCAAAGACTTCTTCACAGAGTTTTTCAAAGTAGTGTTTGAAATTATTAGGCTTCATTTTAGGGTTTTTGTACATGCCTAATAATAAGATTTTAGTACCTTTACAGTTCAATTCAATTGGCATACACTCTATTTCATTGTTACATGAGTTTTTATTTACTCGAGTTAAAGGTATGTTCTTTGAAACATATTATGTAACAATCCCCTCACTATTTGATTGTTTGTCTTGTCTATACATAGTGTAATTTCCTATTTCATACAATGTATCGCGATGTGAGGAGTCTAGTTTAGTTTCGCTCAACTTGAAAAAGTCAATGGATCCACAGATCAAGGAGGTAATTGTGAAATTGGTTGAGACTGTTGAATGATAACAGTCTTTATACTCCACTGAGACGGTTTTCCTATTGTTCTGAGTGGCAATAACGAACACAAATATTAATAAACTCCCTCTTGAGTGCAAACTGAATTTGTTTTGCGTAATAAAGGCATTAAAACAAAACAAACAATCCAACAAACTAGTAAATATGCATAATGGAGTACAAGTTAGTTATATCCCACATAGTCGAGTTGACTAACATTTTTGTTGCTTATATCCCGACGCCAAATATAACCAACAAAAATGTTAGTTAACTCCCGCCTATTTGGGATATAACTAATACATAAACCCAGACCATATACATACCTGTTCAAATACAAACACAGTGTAGTGGGCCATTTGTCGCTGGAGGATCTGGTGAATGTTGGTGAGAAAGACCGGAAGATGTTCCATCCTGTTCCGGTAGGGTACGATAAGAGCTAGACGCAGGTGGGCGTGACAGTGGGCGGGGCTAAAGGAGCCACGTGACACGTCAATCAATGGTAGCTGAATGGCGGTAAGTTTTGAAATGACCAATGGACCAACTGGAAAATGAATTCAGCCAAAATGTCACTTAAATTAACCGTACACTATTGAATCATTTTAGATCAAGATCATTTTCATTAAGGTAAGATCATGTTTCTAATAAATATGATATACATTGAGACCTCAGTCATTCTAAACTGAATCTAATGCCATTCCTAGCCAATATGTTTATTGTCAGATTTATTTGGACTGACTGTTGATAACAACTCCATGCTTAAACCAAAGATAAATATTAGACTTACAACTAATATTTTTCTTAACCATCTTATAATACATAACTGTTTTCAAATTTACAGCTGTTTTGTTTTATACATAAGTTTATAAACTCTGAGTTGAGTTTTAGAATACATTTAATTGTATTTACCTAAATCTGGAGAAACGCAGGGACAGAGCTTCACACCAGAGCTGAAATGCATCCCTTTCAAACGCCTACTGCAATTAGTAGCAATCCCTGCCATAAATGTCAGTTCATCATTACTGAACCCCAGCCTCGCCAATAATGGATGTTCCCTTGCTTTCCGCATGGCTTCGCCACAGTGCAGTAATTGAGAAGCTAATTTGATGACGTCACTGTCTGGTGTCAGTCCTTTCCACGAGATGTCGCTATTGTTGCTGATTTCATTTGTTTTATTATCAGTAATGCTTGGATAAGTTGCATTGCTTCCGCTGTATCTTCTTGTGAAATTCCGAACATCTGTGACATATTGAAGATCATGAACTGAAACTATTGTTAATATTTCAATAACTAATCGATCTGTCAGTATGATAATCCAAAATATTACGAAAATCCCAGTTGATAACATAGTCACTTTTCTCCTGGAGCAGTACATGGTAACTACCTGCAGATTTCCATGTGGCAGCACTCATAAATCGCCATTGCTATAAGATGTGCATGTATGTTGTCAATCAGCCAACAACTGGCATGTTAAACATGAAACTATTGCATGAGCATGAAGCACGATTTGCATGACATGCTATGCACATGTGTAAGTATTAAGCATTTTTCTTAATGTCCCGTTGAATATCCTTCAGAATTAATGCACACAAATTACTTGAATGGCTCACTCCACACGTGAATGTAGTTTTGCAAGGTTTCAACATTTTTCTGTCTTTTTTGAAGGTTAAGAACTCTCTAGACTGTGTTCATATAGTTCAGACTAATGCCTTTCATAGTGGGCTCATTACCAATGCATGTTTTGCTAAACCTTATCAAAGGCTTTCATCAAATCAAACACTTTTTTCTATCACTCATAGAAGATAACAACTATAAAAAGTTTGACTTTTTTTCTTAGTATGACTGTAACCCAATATTTTCTACAAAAAAGCATTTAGTGCACATAAATCACTTCGAATTTTTTGCAAATTTTTTTTTTTGTTAATTATTATTTTCTTCAGTCACCCATGAGGGGTAAATTTTTTTTGTCGTTTCTGTGACTTAGTATAGGTGCTAATTAATCATATATGCAATTCCATATTGAACAATATACGACATATATTTCACTGCATTTGCAAAATGTATAATAAATCCTATTAGACAAGTCATAGACATTCAAATATTAACATAACATTGACAATTAATCACAAACAAATAATGATCAGTGTAGAGAGAACTAATTTCATATAAATGTATACTAAAATGATCAATATAATCCAACAATCTAAATAACCTAAATTGAAAACGATTAATAATCTTTTATAAGCTGTAATTTGGTCAAAAATTATATTAAACTACGCATTAATCAAATAGAATCCAATATATCTCTTTATGTCTAAAAATCTGTCATATAAAAAGATGAAGTGTAATGGTCTACTACATACAGTAGAATCCCCAATAATTACACTGCATTTTTTCTTATAAAGAATTTTTCACATTCTCGAGTGTGGCACTTTTTAGCAGTAAAGGTCCAGGGTGGTACTCCCACAAATAATGAAATTATTTTGCAAGAATATCATAAATTCCACAGTTAGTGTGATTCAACCACAATTATGAGTTTTTAATCCATAGTTGGTCCATGGTACAACATAATGGTTAAAATCCCATGCAATGACGTACAGCCAGGAATACTTATTATAATGTAATAAGTTATTATTAATCATAAGAATAATGTATCCTTCAGAAGTATGTTCAAATGACTGCAACTTAATTGTGTATATTAATACATACACATGTTGCTTTGCTTATCGCGGTTATATGTGCAATGAATATTCCATGCAGTTTGGTAAATACCACAGGCATGCATCACTGCATTTTCAATCTCAAATGGGGTGAAATTCATGAAATCAAACATGGCATTTACACTACAATGGGAACATAGGGGTATATATAGAATCTTAACAATATACCGGTTCTTTATGGTTAAAAAAAAAAAGAAAGATTCACAATACATTTAGATGGATCATGGCAATAAATAGTTCATTGTCACTGTGTTATGCTGGTGGTATGAAAAGTGATATGATTTTTTAATTTTATGGTTAGTTGGTTGGTTGGTTGGTTGGATGGATGGTTGGTTGGTTGGATGGTTGGATGGTTGGTTGGTGGGTTGGTTGGTTGGATAGTTGGTTGGTTGGTTAGTTAGTTGGTTGGTTGGTTGATTGGTTGGTTGGTTGGTTGGTGGGTTGGTTGGTGGGTTGGTTGGATGGTTGGATGGTTGGTTGGTGGGTTGGTTGGTTGGATAGTTGGTTGGTTGGTTAGTTGGTTGGTTGGTTGGTTGGTTGGTTGGTTGGTTGGTTGGTTGGTTGGTTGGTTGGTTGGTTGGATGGTTGGTGGGTCTGTCGGTTGGTTGGTCGGTTGCGGTCGGTTAGTCGTTCAGTCAGTCGGGTGGTTCATTCATTCATTCATTTTTCCAAGCATTTAGTCACCTGTTTCCCTGTCACTTTGGTTTTGAAGGATACTAAAGAGCATATTTATATAGGCTAACTTGTCCACGGTATTTTCAGTATGATACCATGAAAAGGACAATGATATTGACCTTGACGCCTTGGGAATTACAAACACGAGAGTCCATGTGTCAACAAACGATCGTGTGAATTGGCTGACTTCCCTCAAGGAACGAAAGAGAATTTGTTGGTTAAAAATGTTGCTTATCTGCTGCAGGCTTATGCATACAGGTCCATAATATGCGGTAGAGGGCGCAGTTGTCAGGTAAACAATGCCACTCAGGACAATAATATGAACAAGGAAAGGACTGCTTGCAAAAAAAAAAAATAAGATAACAATCAATGGAAGCAATATAGTTTGCTGTTTGTACTCAATGATTATACTGAGGCAAGTATATTACCCCACCGATGGGACAAAAGTGAAACATAGAATAGGCTATCTCATAATTACGCTATCTTTTCTTGTATTATCTTACCATATCTTATCATATATTATCATATCGTATCGTATCTTATCTTATATCTTATCTTATCTTATCTTATCTTAAATGGATCTGGTGCAATTTGGCACACAGGTTGATGAAACTCTCGTGACCTTCAAGTGTGACATTTCAACATATGCATACTAAGTGCAATAGTCAGACAAGCTACTTCGTCTTTTTAATATTTAAACAAGTCATAACTTCTGACACAGACATCAAATATTTACGCTAAAAAATATAACTATAAAAAATTACGCTAAAAAATATAACTATAAATCTTTCTGACTGGAGACTGAGTTCCTAATGTCACCTACTGATCAAACAATTACTTCTCATTAATTTACTGTGGTTATTTGCGAAGTGAGGCGGTAGGTTGATTTGTCATGATGAATGCCTAACCACTAGACCTCTTACCTTCAAACCGAAACGTTGCAGGTTCAATCCCCGCCATGGCATGGAGGAACTGAGCAGATCCTCTGCAACTCTTCGCTCCACTCCACCCAGGTGTAAATGGGTACTTGGCTACAGGCGGTGATGGCGATTGTAGAGTGCTTAGCCCCATGCTAGATCTGTGTGATGGATGGTGTACTCTCCAGGGTGTTGAGAAAGACTCGTGCTTGAACAGGTCTGCTTGTGAATTTCTGTGTTGTTATTCAGGCTGCAATTTTGCCACAATCAAGCGTACACCGCACCTACCTTTACCCAATATCATATACTTCACAAACAAACTACATCAAATCAGTAATGCCACACTATGTTTGAAATGATGTTGTATTTTTAGGCCGCCTACTTGTCCAGTTGTTTAAAATTATAATTACATTACATTTTATACGGGTTTAGGGTTGTTCATTTACGTGACACACATATTCTGCCCACTGTAAAATTACACACTTGAGAGGCCTATTCAAGCCTGAGCCTTCCTCAACTGCCTATAGAGTATGCAGCCATTCCACAGAATTACCTGCTGGGAGCTAAGAACTCTACAATCGCCACCAGTGCCGTTAGCCAAGTTTATCCATACCCAATCATGCATCATAGATGTTGCACTCAGGCAAGAGCAATAATATTATTCGATTGATCCTCGGGACATAGAATTTTGATGACTTGAAATTTTTTTATTATAATTGATTGCAAAGGTCCATTAGCATGAGTGTCAGTTCACCACCCACCTTCCCTTGGAAATATACTTTCTTTTGCTAAACTGTTATGCTAGTGGTAGAGATAATAACAATATTTTCTTTACTTTGTACTCAACATTTAAAAAAAAAAAATTTTAATGGACCAGTAAAGCAATAGAAAAATAAGTTGGTGAAACGTGTAACATCACAATTGACACTACTTATCAATTATACATCAACACTCATGCCATCATAAACCATGGATGAAAGGAGTTTAATGGCATTTGTAATGCTTGTGGCAGGGAGTTACCCTCGAACCATGGAGTCACTCTGGCGCAATGGTTAGGGTGGGGGCCTAGCTCAGTGGTATAACGCTGGGCTTCCAACCACTGGGTACAGGGTTCAGTACCCGATGAGGCCTATGTTGGATGGCTGGTTTATCCTTTATCTCATTGCCATGGTCCCTGCCTGTCCTAATTAGCCCAACAGGTGCAGAAATACAGGATGTAAAACCCTAATCCAAAGGTGTGTAATGCTTAAAGCTCTTACTTCCAAAACTGGAAGTCCCAGGTTCGATTGCCGAGTGGGCAATATCCTGGCAGAGACACTACGCACTGACCATTTAATCTTAAACTTGAATTGTGATATGACTGTGGCACCCAGAAATAAAGAAATTTCACAAATTTCTTTCGAGTAGAATATCGACTGGTAAATATAATGACATATGCTAGCAAATAGTTATGAGCCCTTCGACAATGATATGTCTTGGAGTCCACACCATATTACACTTTTACCCCATGAGTGTGGTCTTTTACTTGCCCCAACATTGACACCGATACAAGGCGAAACCATTTTAACATCTCGCGCGACTGACATTCAGCTGAGATGTAGCTCAATGAAGAGTGCCTGGGTCAACAATCAAACCTACTACCTTGAGAGGAACCGGTCAGTGTACCAACAGGCTTATGCTCGCCTTAACCACTAGGCCAACCAGCTGATTTGTTGAAGAAACCATTAAACCATTAATTAGAAATGTTCTCCTGGGAATTGCTGTGTAATAAATAATAAAATAGCGTAAGTCGTATATCAATGTGGCAACACACACACACAAAAAAACAGTAAATCTTGCAATAGGTTGGTGCCAAAAAAACCAATATGCTAAGTTTGCACTGCGTAATTGCAAGTGTGAGGAGGTGGGTTACTATGCAACTGGTATGACATATTAAGTGGCCAATTGTTGATCATCATACTTCCAAGGCAAAACCAATTGATCAACCACAGTGACCTTAGGCTTCCTGCTTTGTTTGACTGGAGTTAAAGTTGTTAAGAATGAGCCACCCATCACTATTAATACTTGTACTAGGCATAGTTTGTATCGCAGTGAAGAGTGAATACTACACAATTATCAGCGGCAAAGCCTTCAAGGCTGATCCCGAACTGGAGATAATTCGTGTCCAGGGCGTAGTCGATTGTGGAAGATATTGCAACCAAGATGTTTCATGCAATGGATACAACATCAGGTACAACTTGAAATAAAATCGCAAGAATAAATGGAAATTTATGATTTTCAGGTGATTCAATGAAGCGCAGACTTATTCGTTGGTGACACCGAAAATTCTCGATATCGACATTTTGTCATGTTATTTTTTGTCAGACTTAAAATTTGGAGTAATTTTTGTCTTGCCTTCAAAAGTCATCGCTATTATTATTTTTTAGATATAAGTAATACATTGTCTGTATCCAGAATATTCTAAAGAGATTATTATTTTTTGACTGATACCTGCCAACTTGTACGAACCTCAGGTCAAATGTCAGATGAAGAAGGTGCTCTTTATGTCCAAAAAAACAGTTCAGGTCAGTACAATCTTACTTTGTTTTTTTGTTTGTATATTTGTTTCTTCACAGACATAATACGATGATAGGATTAAATACATTTATTTTTCAGTTATCCAGGTATTCAAACTGCTGTAAAACATTATACAAATTAGGTTTTATGTCTTATCCATTAAATAAAAGCTAGAATATGGGTTAGGTATAAGTTCAAAGACAAGATTAAAGACAAGATTTAATGGGATAGGTATAAGTTCAAAGACAAGATTAAAGACAAGATATAATGGGATAGGTATAAGTTCAAAGACAAGATTAAAGAAACATTTAATGGGTTAGGTATAAGTTCAAAGACAAGATTAAAGACAAGATTTAATGGGTTAGGTATAAGTTCAAAGACAAGATTAAAGACAAGATTTAATGGGTTAGGTATAAGTTCAAAGACAAGATTAAAAGACAAGATTTCAAGGAATAATTTTGGATCATGCTTAATTTGTCAATGACAGTAGAAATAACCAAGAGCTCTGAATATTTCAGTTATATGATCAATTTCATGTTTGGGGTAGCAGAATATGTGCACATTGTACATTGTATTTGTCTTGGCCACCCGGTATTAAATGTGGGAAACTTTGTGTTATAAAACTCTGCTCAGAAGCTAATTTGTCCCGCTTTGTTGCATTCCATTGAAAGCACTTCAAAATGTGGGATGTACTATTAAACTGACATATGTTGATTTTTT
The DNA here is from genome assembly GCA_932294295.1 of Alitta virens. NCBI lineage: Eukaryota > Metazoa > Annelida > Polychaeta > Phyllodocida > Nereididae > Alitta > Alitta virens. The sequence goes on from OW028578.1 coordinate 35,309,193, forward strand.
CCGTAGTATGGGATGAAATGCACCCTTTTCACATGGCAGCCATGTTGGCATTTTTGCACTCAGATATAGCATTGTGACGTCATCAGTAGACAATGGCCATAGTGAGGTCAAAGAGGTCAATGAGGCAAAAATGCCAACATGGCTGCCTCATGAAAAGGGTGTGTAGCCCAGCAGAGTGGTGCCCAGATTCCTCCAGGGCTATCTTTTATTCAGTCAAATTAAAACTACAACGTATCAGCACCTACAGCATATCTCGTTCGAATCCTTATTCAATAAGTAGTTGATCAGAATTATTTCGGTAAAAATTCAGCTCACCAAATATTTCCAAGCAAACAGAGAATCAAAATGGCGCCATCAAGACAACTACCGCGCATGCGCGGAACTGTTCAGAGAAAAGTCCGTTATTCAATGTATTTTATTCATTGATTTATTTATTGAACCCTTCTACCAGTATACTCTGATTCCAATTGATCTTACAGTATAAATTCAATATATAGTCTAAAAACAAATCTAGAAAGAGTTCCTGCCGAAAATTGCTAAATGTTTAGAAATTTATACGGCATGCTTCCTCTATGCTGCCGCCACTGCCCATCCAGCATGTAAACAGATGTCATATGTGGGCATTTAACATTTCTAATTTTTAATAATATAAGTTCATGATGGTCCTGTTTTGACATATAAAATGTGTTTATAGATGGGACAACATCACCCGAACAGACCACAACTGAAGACACAACTGTAGACACAACTGGAGACCCAGCTGGAAACACAACTGAAGATCCCTGCAATGGTAAACCACAGATTTGTTCACTATAACTTGATGACACATAGATATATATAAGCACTTAATACTTTATGATAATGGTTCTATTTCGATAAACTTTAAAAAAGTGAATGATTAAATATAAGTCTGCAAATTTGAATTTACAGTTCCCATTTCACCGTTGGTAACCTCATTCTATTTTGATAATATTTTTAAAAAGTGAATGATTAAATATAAGTCTGTAAATTTGAATTTACAGTTCCCATTTCACCGTTGGTAACCTCATTCTATTTTGATAATATTTTAAAAAAGTGAATGATTAAATATAAGTCTGTAAATTTGATTTTACAGTTCCCATTTCACCGTTGGTAACCTCACAACCGGGAGGTGAACGATGTCCCTTTCCTTTTACTCTCAACGGTGACACTTACAGGAACTGCACTGGCAAGAATAGCGCAGATGGAGTGTATTGTGAAACGACTACCAATACCAATGGTTATTGCTATTATAAAACAGGTTTGTGAATGAGAATTTCTTATATCTATCAGAGATTTTATTTTGTGGTTGGTTGTGTATGTCAGGCACACAAAAAAATGATTGCCTTTTTTCAGTGACAAGTAATTTTGTCGCGGGGGTCCACTCAATATTTTGTTTAAAATCAGTCATTATTTTGTGTGTTTTTAAACAGTTATTAGTCTAAGCCAACTAACATAATGTTGATTTATACAATCATTGTCTAAATTTCAACAATATCTTGGCTGAGTTTAAACAAACTATTGAGTAGACACCAGCGATACAACTGTTTGACTGAAGAAAAAGACAATCATTTTTTAGAGGGAGGAAACACACGTTACGAAGCTTCTAAAACAGCTGACATATTATAATTAATGTTCTGTTTTGACAAAGAAAAACAGAATAAATGCCCTCTCAGTGAATTGAGAGCATCATGAGCAAAATAGTACTTAGTCAAATTCAAAGTAAAATTTACATGTATCCAAGGAGGGTAAATTCATTCAGCTGTACACTGTTTTTCACTTAAGCCCTGGCTATTAAAAATAAACATATAATGATATAAATAAATATAATCATTAAAGTTTGAGAAGTTAGAATGAGTGGACAGAATAAGATCAACAATAAAATAAAAATAAAAATGAGATACACATTTTACCATGAGGCAGTTCTGGCATTTAAAATACGTTGTACAATTGTTTGTTTAAAAGAACTGAGACTAACTCATTTTTTATGGCACAGGGAATTTCTTTCCATGTTTTGGCTCCTTTCTTAAGGCATGCTAATCAAGATTTCATGATTTCTAAACAAGATAGCCACAATGACTTCTCTCAATTTCTATCCATGTTTTGGCTCCTTTCTTAAGGCATGCTAATCAAGAGTTCATGATTCCTAAACAAAAATGTCACAAGGACTTCTCTCAATGCATACTGAGTGAAATAGTCCCAATGACACATGTTGCCATCTCCTGCCAAATCTTACCTAGAAATATTGTCTGATTTTTGCTTGTCATTTCTCAATGATTCCAAAACAAAATAGTCCGAAAGATACTATTTCTGAACCCACCCTGATTGAAATAATTACATACACATCGACACTTGTCTCCTGCTGTCTCGCTACCAACCTGTTATGTCTGTGAAAGAAACTGTTAAATGTGTCCAACTAACTCCGACCAGTATATTCTAATCCTTAACTATTTATTATATATACAAATAGCTAGTACTGATTTCATGTGAGTGATCCTTTCCAGTGAAGCGGCAGTCTACTTTGTAGAACCTTTTTTGCTGATCTGCTGAATTAAATTTGTATTGCAAACATTTACTTCAAGTTAACTATAGGTGGTCCCTCGATAGCGGCACCTAAATGCCTTAGAGGGTTCTCCTCCACTAAATAATTTTTTTTTTTTTTGGTTTTGATTATGTATGATTGTAAAATATAGTGATGAATAAAATGATGATTGATTGATTGTCAAAACCTATCTAGAAATATTCTCAGATTTTTTGTTCATCTAAATCTATAGAACACTTAAAGTTAAGATATCTTACTTTTACAAATATATTTGAGGATTTGTAAAGTTTTGTCATCACTTTTTGTGCATGCCCATATAAGGTAGTTCTGTGAAAAGTTGTGCTATAAATAGCCTGTAACAGTGGCAAATTTGTCAGAGGGGCTGGTAGAAATTAGTAAAGGGGTTGGAAGGGCCTGGTTACGAATCCAACCAAGGGAATTTTATTTTATTAATTTTTTCCCCTTCATTTAATATGATCAATTAAGTAAGACTTTTGCTCATTCACAAAAGAAAAAGAAAACAACAAACCTTTATTGAGCACAATCTTCTATCACAATGTTATCACACAAGTCTGATACAGGTGTCTTTTTTTTAAAGAGAGCTTTACTTGTTATTTATGCAATTCTTGATTTTTATGCTCCATCCACCAGTGCACACTTATGGAGGCAATTCCAACAACGCGCTCTGTGTGTTTCCATCCAGGATAAACACGGAGTCCACATATGTCTGTGTCACCTTCAACAATAATGAGGACACACCGTGGTGCGCCACCACAGCAGATTATGACACAGACGCAAAATGGGGTTACTGCATCTGTGAGTCAAGTTTCATAAAATGATTTTATTTTTGGTTAATTATGTCATCACAGGTTCAACTATATATGAATTATGAATAAACCATCAACAAACACCATGTTTGCTGTTTCCAAAATAAGGTGAATCCCAGGGGTAAAATGCATATATCATTATAATAATCACTTACATTGTCAAATACCAGGTGGTTACGTAAGATTAGGTCACTGCCAACGAGATACAAATGATCAAAAAATTAATGTATTGGCATACTTTATTACCAGAAGTGTATATGTGAACAGTTATATCATTGAATTTTAAAGATGATATTTTTCTAATAGTACGTATTTTGTAAATCATGTTTTCTCAATATACTGTTCTTTTGAAATAAGTCACGATCTAATATTCATTTTTTTTTTTTTTTTTTTTTGGTAATGAAAATGGTGGTTTCTAGTTAAAATGAATATCAACGAGTTATATGAATGTCTGTTAGGGTGTGGCTGTTCCCCCTCATTTCAGAAATGTTGATGCAATCACACCTGACTTTTTTTTGGAGGTGAGGTGTATCATAAATGTAAATCTGGTAAAGTTTCATGAAATTCGAAGCATTTCTAGGGGTTCATCATTGCAAGTGAATTTACTCCAAGATAATCAATCTGACCTGAACCTGCCTTACTAGCAGGTGATATGTTGATGTTCACATAGTCAAAGAAACAACATCATTTTTTTATAATTGCATCTTTTATGGCCTAAGTAATGTTAAATATGCATTTTTTTTTCAGAAAAAGAAACACCTAAAATGATCGTTCCATGTTATATCTAATTGTGTTCAATTTGTATGGCTTTTCACAACTTGGAACACATTATACCCAGTAATAGCATCCTAAATGGTTGCCACTAAAAGAAGGCCTGTGAATACATTCAGCATTATCATTGACAACATGGAGTGAATTGATATTTTCTTTGTCTTCCAGACCCTTTTGGTATGACAAAAAAAAAAAAAAAACCTGTCATTAGTTTTGAAAAATTGTCAAGAATCGCATTTGATTTTGGAGAGCTCAGATAGATAGCTAGATAGATATGGGAAGTGCAGCCCTCTAAGGCAAGTTCTTGCCACGATTGAGAGTTGATTGATCAGGTGAGAGAGAGGAAGAGTCCACCCATGTTACAGATTTACCCCATGGATGGGATCTTTTACTTGCCTCAGCATTGACACTGAGTACAAGGGACCGCCAATTTAACGTCTCATCCGAACGACATCCAGCTGGGATGTTGCTCATGGAGGGTGCCCAAGCCTGGGATTGAACCCGGGGCCTCCAGAAGAGTGTCTTACCACTAGTCCACCCAGCTTGTCAGCACTGCCTTCACTATATTTTACTTATGTTCATTGAGTGTATCATCAAATAGACATAGTGGACACATCTCAAGAACAATATGAGTCTGAAAAACTTTCAAAGCTGCTCGTCCCATGGATGCATCAACATTTCAATAAAATGTGCATTACTTGGAAAAAATCAAACCCCTAAACAATGTAAACATTGATAGAATCTCTCAAGATTTGGCATGTGAGTTTATCTCATCAAGCTTCACCTGTAAAAAAAAGTCAGGCCTACCACCAAGATAGCATTCCAAATCGGGCCAGCGTCGTTTCTAAATCGGCCGCCATTACAACATCATTTTGACATCGCCGACATCATGCCGATGTTAATAACGATTTGGAATGCTATCGGGGTATGTGATAGTTGGGGAAATAGCCACACCCTGATGTATGTGTATGTGGCAATTGATATACGTGAATAATTGAGAACATGATAACATTTTATTTATTTCAGTTCCCGAATGTACCAGTGGATAGCCAGCATGGATATACCTTTTTATTAGATACAACTACAGTCAGGCCGTTATGATAACACAATATGGTTGTTATTGGCCCCCAGGGCACAATATCATATCGAGCTGTGTCCACGGAGCCTGGGCCTCCCAAATTACGCCCCAGGGCTAAGTTATGTTTTATGTTAATTAGTGCAAAATGATCCTTTGATGTTTTTACCAGTGTGATCGCATGTAATACCCCGAGGGTTTTCCATGTATGCATTATGAATAATTAGCTTAATTTATTGAACAATGCCTATAGGAGTGTTTTATTGAGTGAATGTTTGAGGAACGTTTAACAATACATTTGAGCAACGTTTACCTCATTTAACATTTTTTTGAATTATGAGTGAACAAGAGGGCAAAACAATGCGTAAGTTTAAGTAATTTATTTGTCAAAAACTTGAAAAAACTTATAAAATATTTTATACTGTCTCTAACTTGAACACGAAGACATTCACTCCTCTCCTTGTACCACACCAACTTGTGTTCAATCTCTCAAACTCAGGTACTCTTACTCCCTACCCTCAACCCTATACTGGTACCTCCAGTAGTACTCGTACCTTCACTGGTACTCGTACCTTCACTGGTACTCGTACCTTCACTCGTACTCGTACCTTCACTGGTACTCATACCTTCACTCGTACTCGTATCTTCACTCGTACTGGTACTCATACTGGTACTCGTACTGGTGCTCATACTCGTACTGGCCCTCATACTGGTGCTCGTAGTGGTACTCCTAGTGGTGCTGGTAGTGGTAACCCATGCATTGTGGAGCAATAGGTGAAAATTATTTAAACATTTTTTATAATTTCTTTTAAATATATATGGAATGAATATTGGGTGTGATTAATTTTGAAATTAAACTCAACTCTATTGTCGATGAAAGAATATTGGTAAAACATTTTCAACATCAAACTATACGATTCCATGTGAGATTACTTCTCAACTCTATGAAAATATCCCCAAAATATTTCAGCATTAAACTATGCAGTCGTTTAAAGAGTGATTTACCTTAGATTCACTGCGAGATAACAAATCCTTCTTTGGAATATATAAATCATAAGGAGTTTCCCCTTCTATTATTAAATATCCCCAATTGTTTTTTCATTGCAAACTGTGAAGTATGAACTGAAATAATTTTCTATATAATTCAAAATTAAAAGCTTAAGCTTGTGATAAGTGACAAAACTTATCTGTGAACATTTTCTGTGTTCCGATGCCATTTTGCACCAAAATATACTAACATTTTATCAAAACTTAAAAGTACCCATAAGAGAGTGTATTATGTGAACTCAAAATTGTAAAGGATGACAATTGAAAGACATTGATTCGTTGAATAGACAATCTGAAGAGGATAATATCAAAATATACTTTTCTATTAATCATTTGACATATTGCTTTTAACTTCATTGAAATGTTGAATATTATTAGCAAATTTCATGCCAGTCTGCAGGAATGTATTTTGTGGTTGCCATCTCCTAGTATAGTGGATAAGGTGCTGGCCTTGTACGCGCATGGTCGTGGGTTCAAACTCAGCCATGGCCTGGAAGAACTGAGCAGATCTTCCTTAAAGTACTGCGCTTCACCCAACCCAAGTGCAAATAGGTAGTAATGGCGATTGTGCATGCAGAGTGCATAGCCTGTATGCGCTGGTTATAGCTACCCGGCTGTATGCTCCCTGGTGAGTTGAGAAAAGGCTCATGCCTGAACAGGCCTGTCAAGGGCATATTTCTAAACCATGTCCTTTAATTTATTTATTTTAGTTTTTTCTTCCCCTGGGCTCCGCATACTATTATTTAAAACCATACATGGATAGCCAGATTGTTTAAACCACTGGGACAAGCTGTACATATTTGTCTGTTTTTTTATTTGTATTATTAGTATTTTTACTAGTCACAACCGGGACCAACTTGCTCTAAAATACATAGTTACAGCATTTAATATAGACTGTTAGCTTAACACTTTTAGTATTATTTTCTTATTACTGTAAAAGTACTGTATTATTGTATGTTATTTGTATGTTTGACAAATGAATCAATTATGATAATATCATGTCAATAAAATTATATATATATAAATTGAGACTGCTTAGTGGTGTAACAGACTATAAACTGATGACGCATTTAGAGATACATTATATATACAGTGTTTATTAAATCGCAGATACCATTCCAAATCGGGCCAGCGTCATTTCTATATTGGCCGCCGTTGGTGCAACATCGTTTCAACATCGCGCCGACGTTGATACGATTAGGAATGTTATCTGGGATGCATCATGCATACTGTGCTCATGCATCCCAAATCACACGTTCCAGGAAGACAGCATTAACCTATTGTCATTTATTACCATTGTGTAATATGTTTAATTAATAGTTAATGGATAAAAACTGTAACTGTTGGTTTGATATATTTAAAACCTTATATAAATAGTGACATATAAATCCATTGTTGGGTAAATGACCGTTATTTGCAAAATGAATGTACACATACTCACTTAGTCTCTACAATAAAAATGTCCACGACTACTACTGCTATACTTTGTAAAAATGTCATTCTTAGCACTTTGGAGAACATATTTTTTCTTGTCTCTCACTTATTTAACCAGCCACTGTGTTTGTACTTTGTACCCTGATTGCATTTCAAATAGTTTCAACATCGGCAAGATGTCGGCGATTTTGATACGATGTTGTAGCAACAGCAGCCAACATAGAAACGATGCTGGGCCGATTTGGAATGCTATCTGGGTAGTGTGTAGAATCCAGACTCTCGGAGCTAGGACCAGTTTTGTGATGAGCAGTTTCTAAGTATTTCAGTTTGACATTATACAAAGAATCAAATACTTTAAGTATTTTATTATACTTGCTATCAAAAATTACTTCTAAACTTAACTCCATTTATTCTTAGGATATCTTTATATTGAAATGATAGAGAGCCCCAATCGTAAATATCAGGTCTGCCACAAGGATCAACACTTTTGCTAAGTAATTAATTCAACAATTTTTTTGTAATCTCGCCTTATTTCACCTCATATTCTCGCCTCGCTTCACCAAAGAGCTCTTTGAGAAATGGCACAATGGACCAACATGGCCATACTTCATTTGTTCATTGGGTGAAAATGTAATTTTGTGTGTATATGTTTAGTTTTTTTTACACTAATAATGTACATGTTATTTTTTCTGGATTTGTGATCATTTCTATGGCAGTTGTCAATATCCTGAAAAACGATTTTGAAAAACATACAGCTCCAGTGGACAAACAAAACCCGAGTAGAGACATAATCAATGTAGGATTGCTTCAGTGACGTGTCAATGCAATTTTTGATTTACTAAAAAAATACATTGTGACATGGAATATTTAATGCAAAATCCAATCACAGCAGTAGGCAATTAGGAAATGAGTCTGAAAGAATGATGAGCTCAAGGAAATCTGTCTTCATATTATCACTTGTTTTCGTAACAAGTTTTGCAACTCCTTCATTGCCTTATTTTATAAGACGTTACCATAAAGAGACAAACATCAAATGTGCAGCAGTGGTCATCGAAAAAGCTTCTACAAGATGCAGTTGTGCCTTAAAATGCAACAGTCTGGCACAGAACATGTGTATGGGATTCAACGTGTCAGATTCACTGTGTCATCTATGCTTGGCATGTCATGCCAATAAACCTGCAAACTCCTTTTGGAATGGTGGACAGCAAGCTTATGCATTGAGAACAGAGGGCTTTGAAAATGAATTGCAGGAAGGTAAGTCAGTTGACTTTTTTTGTGCCTTGGTCCAGCAGATAACTGGCAATGTACATTGTCGTGGTTTATAAACCCAGCTATGGCATAGAAAAACTGAGCAAATCTGCTCCATCCAGGTGTAAACAGTAAATGGGAAGGTCGGCTTGATAGATTAAGGTTACATTGGATTGCCCAGTGATGACACAGCATGATGATTTAGCTGTATACTTCCCAGCTTAGCTAGGGAGTTGATAAGTTCAAGCCAGAACAGAGTTAGCTGACAGAAGTTGGTTGACTGTATGCATGCTATAACCCCCTCCTTTATGGGCTATATCGTGTATATTGTTCATTTATTTACTGTTATTTATCTAGTCTTATAGAATAGTGAGATAGTTTTGGAAGTAGCTTCATGCCCAACACGATATACATGAATCAAAAAGCCAAAATAATTCTGTGATAACAGTAGTTCTGCACAGAGTTATGCTCCATTTTCAGGCTTGGTTATGCATGCTTCCCTTGATGCCATAAACAATGGACAATCTCCAGCTTTTGGCACCACAGTGTTAGTCCTTGGAAGTCCTGGTAAGTACGTGTTATATGCATTTAAACTATATAGCATGAATAAAACATTACTGTTCCAAAAATTGCATAAGAATGATTATTGTTTTGAGGAGCATCATGGTATATCAACAAATTCTGTTTTATTTTCTACAAACCTGCCTGACACTTTCTCAGATCTTTTAAGCCCGTTTCTGTGATTAGTTAGAAAATTCTTTGATGCCTGCCAAAACCTAGATGGAGTATTATCTTCCACAAGAAGATGACACTCCACCCAGATAAAACCATCTACAATTACAACAGAAAGTAATTTGTTGACTGCTTAAGCTATCTACAATTTAAGGGGCGTCCATACTGTCATGGATAAGACCTATGTATGACAAGGATGAACATTTTTTTTTACTTTTGGTCATCCTTGGTAATACGTTATTCACTTGCCAAGCGTTTTACATATACTTGCGCTAATCCGTAGGGCGCTCCTGGTAGCGCTAAAACATCCGTGACCATCAATGGAGAGGGCAACATTTCTAAGGCATCTTTAAAAATTTGGCAGACGTTCCACAAGTGATTTGTTTATATTAGTTACGTAACTGCTTGGGATTCACTTGGCGAGCGTTCTAAATATGTTCTACCACCAGTGGCCATCAGTGACCATCCGTGACTATCCTTGCCCATACTTGAACCCTTCGCACGGGCAATCTACAAGTGCCTCATGGATGCCTCACGGATGCCTCACAGATGCCTCACAGATGCCTCACGATGGGCTATCGTCGAGCGTTTGACTGACGTCCGGCGAGCAATTCAAGAGTGCCTTAAGCATGCTTATCGACAGAATTTATACAAGCCACGAGTGAAGAAGTATAGCCCATTTTTTATGTCTGTGGTCATACGTAGGTCTTATCCTTGACAGTGTGAATGCCCCTTTACAAAACGAGTTATTCTATGCCTGCTTAAGCCCTCTATGATTACAAATATTCAAAGTTCTCCTGTGCTTGCTTAAATCGTCTAAAGTATATCTTCACTCTTGTTTTGAGAAGGCGACCTGAAACAGCATGTATCCAAGTAGGCTCTGCAGATAGCATTCCAAATCGTGTCAACATCAGCAATATGTCGGTGATGTGAATATAATGTCGTAATGACAGTGGCCAACATAGAAACGATGCTGGGCCGATTTAGAATGCTATCTGGAGCAGTGTCTATCCTGAGGCAAGTAAAGATCCACCCATGGGGTAAATGTGTAACATGGGGTGGACTCCTCTCTCTCACCTCATCAACCAACCCTAATGAGTGGCAAGAACTTGCCTTAGAGGGCTGCACTTATCTATCTATCTATCTATCTATCTGTCTATCTTGTTTTGTCATTCCAGGTGCTTACAATGTGCCAGGGAAGTATGGAAATGCCATCTTTACCCCAAATGAAGCTTATGCGGATGATAATAAGCTTGACCTGGGTGAACACTATAACAGTTGTATCGGAAGCCTGGAGCTGTGTACCGAGGGAATGACTTTCTCATTCTGGATCAAACTTTCTGTTAATCAGACAAGTTTGTATCCTAGGATCATGGCATCTTTATCCTGTATTGTTCTGCTTGCCATAAAGCCTGAAGGTGCTGGCATTGAATTCCACTTCGATGATGGTACGACGCATTACAGTCACCGTCCTCCAGGCAATTTGGCCTATGACAACTGGCATAATATCGTCATGACATACAGCCCAATATCTTTGTCTAAAGCCTACATCGATGGTTGTTTCCAAGATGTGCCAGTTGAGGTCACACCCACAGAGAGATCGATTCAACATTTCCAGTTCGGTTGCTATTTGAGCGGAGTTAGCTGTAGTCGCGTCATATTTGATGACATAAGATACTGGAATGTCCAAAAAGGCAAATACTTTGTGTGGCAGCTGTGGAACTTTTAAGATGTAATTGATATTTGAGGACCAGAAATTGTTAGAGCAATGTCCATGTACTGTATAATAGCATAGAGTGCTCCGTTGTATTATTGTGATCACCTTCTAATCAGTTCAAAGCAATATTTCAACAGGTGGCAGCACCTGTCAGTCACTGTATGCCATCTAGCGGTAAAGATCACGGTAATGCAATGTCACAGCTGACTCGTTCCCGTCTCAAGTAAGGAGACAGGTCGGGTCTGTCAATCGGAAAGACGTCACAATCTGTGTATGCTAGATATCAACCAATCGCATCACAGAACTCGCCGGCCCCAACCTGAGTGTTATTACAGTAGAGAAAGACTAAACCACAGATGTTTACAAAGAGATCTGGTCCAAATAGGAGACCCCTCCAATGAACAATAAGCTAAGCAACATTATTTCTCTTGTCATACAAAGCCCATTTATTGTAATAATAACCTTAAAGCAATCACCCATTTGGTTTGTCTTTTGTGTGCTGTGTTCAATTGGATCACAACTGGTCTGGACTGTAACTGAGGTAACACTTCACATATGATATTCTTTCAATCGATGCCAGACAGTTGTATGATATGTGTTCTAGGATGAAAACATCCCTGGTACGTCATCCTCACTACTTAAACCACTTTTGATTTGAACTGTTGATTTGAACTGTTGGTGAGAACTGTTGGTGAGAACTGTTGGTGAGAACTGTTGGTGAGAACTGTTGGTGAGAACTATTGGTTAGAACTGTTGATAACTGTTGATGAGAACTGTTGATGACCTTAAGCAAGCATTTGAGAGAGCAAATTCTTTGCAGATTAACAAAGACTGATTGATGAAACCACTGCTCCACCCAGGTGTAAACTTTTGCAGATTGAGGTGAAATTGTATTGATCAGTAAGTTTGCAACTGTTGTATGCTTTCCAGGGAGTTTTTTTTCATGCAAAAAGTTTACAATGGATGAAACTCAAGAGTTGAGACAGTCGTACATAATGAGAATCGATTAAAATTGGAGTGTGAGATTTAAGTGATGAAAATAAATAATACATCAATATCAAACATGCTTGGAGCAATATAAGAAAAACAAAGTTGAAAATGTTATGCGTCTGAAGCTTTTGCCAAAATGATCATCATCAGCCTTTGAATAACATGAAAAAATTATCAATTTCTTTCAGGCATTGTCTTGAAATTCATCAAAGAGATTATGATCCCTCAATCAATATTTCACATGTCCTCCAGTAGCTCTATGGTCTGAATAACAAGAACTTCATTGAATTCTTTCTTTTTTTCAAAACAAAGGACTTAGACTCATTTTCATATGATACATTTTATGGGGCAATAACAAATACATAATATAACAAATATTAGTAAAAAATCTATCAATGTCATTTTTTTCAGAATACATAATGTATTATATCAGAAGTAACTTTACCTAAAATGTACCATCCACACATTTATAAGTAGAAAGCACATCTTAGTAATAGCCTAGGGTTCTGTTATTTATATTCACATAGTTGTACTAGCCCGGCCAGAAGCGTTAGTAGAACCATTTTTGTAATTTCCGCTCTTACGACTTCCCATCGTGTCCGATACGTAACTTGCACCAACACCGCTTAGAGGGTTGAACACCATGCTCTGTCCAAGCTGCATACCTGAAGAGGAAAGAAGAAAACAATGTTCAGTGCAGCTGAACACTGAGTTGGAAACCAATCAAAGTGCAGCTGAACACAGAGTTGGAAACCAATCTCATAGACTCGGAAGCTAATCTCCAGAGGATGTCATGTGAATTTAGGACTCCCATTGGCACGGCAGTGTCTCAACCAATAAGAGTCCTGAACTTCCAGTTCTATGAGACTAATTTCCAACTCTGTGAAATCAGCTGTAAGGCACCAGTGAGGGTCTGGGTTGGTTGGGTGATTGCCAATGTGAATACTGGTACACGGTGTGCTCACATAACAGCCCAGCCACCTAATTATGGACATTCTTTGCTAGTTTATCTTGTTAAACAAAATGATTGTATAAACTATGTAGCTGATAGGCTGAGTACAGACTTAAGAAATCTTCTATTAAAAATACAATAGAAATGGATTCATTTTTGAGTTAAGGCAATTTTCCTGAATTACCTGCTTGTCAAAACAAGAGTTGCATAAACTCAGCACATGAACATCTAATTTTTCTGTAACTTCATTGTTAGACCTTTAATACCATAAACCAGAAATAGGCTATATAGTCCGGGGGCCAAAGCCAGAAAAAGTGAATAAAAAGGGCACTTTGTTTGCACCGATCCACACCTCTTCAAATTTGGTATAATCAAATTGGATATTACTATATTTTTTGAAACCGCTACTCGTTTTGTCAGTTTCTTGGACCGGAGATGTTTTTTTCTGGTATCCATGGCAATCAGACAAATTAATTAGTTTACTTTAGATGAGTAAACGAGCAAAACATGTACATAATTAGGTCGCTGGGCTGTGAGGTGACGACACACGGTGTGGTACATCTGAAAGCAAGAAAGTATAGTCCAGTTCACTTAGCAAATTTACTTGCAACGTCACAATAGTTTTTGAATTCCTGGTTACCCCATGTATTGACACTCTTTTGTTCCAGTTAGTTATAGGCAATCAGTGGTTTGTTAAGACTACATGTTTTCTTGTCCTTAACTGACTTTTAAAAGTAACCAATCAACGTAAACCGTGACATCACACGACTGTTTATGAAGTGGATTAATCATATATTTAAAGAATTTCAATATTTACAGAATAAAAATTTTTTTTACTGTGACAATATTCTATCTATGGAAGTATTATTATGTTATTTTCCAGCTAGTGTTTGATAATTAGTAGCAAGGATCTTGCAGTGCAAGCTGGAATTTGTGTTAGATGAACAAAATTACAGCAGATTTCATAGACTTGGCAATTGAACTATCATGTGATTTCCAGGCTCCCATTGGCTAATGCAGTCCCTTAAAAATCCTCCATGGGGTCCTGGCTGGAGTCACAAATGTCCTCTGGAGTTCAGTTCCAAATCTATGATCTGCTGTAATATTACAATTAGTTTAAAATACGTTTTAAACTGCAGCATTTGCTGCCATATATACGACAGTGCTCAGTCTCTAAAAGTATGTACCTAATCATGAGATATAATTTGTAACTTCTGATAATGTTTTCAATATTCTGATGTTACATGGGTGAGAACAGACTATTTTTTTCCATACTTCTCAACCATTGACTAAGAATTTCAATATGACAGTCATACCCCTATAAACCAAGGGCCCAAGATACTCTTAGAATAACCTGGCTCAATCAAGAAAGTCTCATACTTACAGACTCCAATCAGAAATAGATCAGTTTGAAACTCTGTAACATGCAACCTTAGAGACTTCCAAAGAGTTTCAGACTCAAAACCAGCCCGAACGGCTTTACAGCAAGCAACGAAAGCAAGCGGATGAAGCCGGCAGCGGATGCCAAGCCACTAATTGATTAAATGTATTCACTTGATTCCATCATTGGGTTAATCAATCCTTACTGGTGACCGTGCTCGACGCTTGTTGTAGTTGTTGAGCTTGTTGTTGTTGTTGCTGCGGCAACATGTTCATCGGAACCATCATCATTCCGGAAGGTTGGTATCCGCCGCCAGGGGGCATCATCATCATTTGGCCCCCTCCGTAACCAGAGTATGGCGAAAAATCCATCCCAGTTGGAGCTGTTGCCTGACGGAAATCAATGAATTAGAATGTTAGTTCTTACAGCAGATTTCTGAACTATATGTCTTACGAGAGCTAAATTTATAAGCAATAGATTTCAGTTATAATATATCTTACGTGAGATGAAGTAGTAACATTGCCAACAAAATGCTTCGATCAAATTGTTACACGGATAAATTTACTGAACAAAATATTTCTTGCTTTTTCATCATCTGACAGGACCAGGCAAGCATCAATTCTTTAAATTCTCTAAATTATAGACTCTAAGATATCACAGCAGATTTTATAGACTTGGAAATTAAGCTCCAGATCACGTCATGTGAATCCAAGGCTCCTATTGGATTTGGGACTGACTTAGGCTATGGGAATCCTGCATTCATATGGCATCATCTGGAGTTTAGTTTCCAAATCTAGGAGTTCTGTTGTTAGTTTATTCCTCAGTAAAGTGTGGTGTATGGTCCAATATCATCATAAGTGTAAAATAATTGTACTTACTGCATTGTCATTCTCAAACCCATGTGCACACATCCATTTGCCAGCGATGATGGCAGACCACACATTGAAAAGTACATCCAAAATTCCAATGGCTACCAACGCTCCATTCAAACCAAGTCTCTGAAACGACAAAAGGAAATCATATTTCTGAATCTGTAATTTGCTGATCTATTGTTATCCGATCATAACCCTCTCTTCACCCTTTTGGGGAACTCTCACTTCACGCAGCCATCACTGGCCCACCAGACAATGGTGCAAAATATATGATAGCAAAAAATATTTGAATATTTATGTTATGG
Organism: Alitta virens; assembly: GCA_932294295.1. Taxonomy (NCBI): domain Eukaryota; kingdom Metazoa; phylum Annelida; class Polychaeta; order Phyllodocida; family Nereididae; genus Alitta; species Alitta virens. The sequence continues at coordinate 35,325,104 of OW028578.1, forward strand.
CAATAGTTTGTACATTCCAACTGAACGTCTCAAAATGCTATCATGGATAAAACTGAATTATTCTTAGGGAAACTTTGCATTTACCCCCCTCACCCTATTGAAATCTAGGTAAGAAATGAGCCATAACATTCAAACTTTCTAATACATTTCTTAAATATCATTGTTTTTGCGTCAGTTAAACAACAGCAAATTTGATGAACTTGAAACTGAACTCCAGAGGGACGTCATATGAATCCATGGACTTTCATTGGCTGAGAGACTGCACACTTATTCAATTCACATGATGTCATCGATTGCCTTAGCCAATGGGAGTCCTGGATTCACATGATGTCCCTTGGAGTTCGGTTTCCATGTCAATGAGTTCTGCTGTAAGAAATAGTTTCTATTTCATTCATTTCTATTTTTTTTTAACTGAGTGTTGTAGCTATACCCTGCTGTCATCACCAGTCACAGTGTCAACTTCCAATCCAATCGGACAAACGATGAACAACGCTATACTGATGGATGATGCTGACAGAGCCAGGATGAGGAATGTCAATATCTGAAAAAATAACATGTCATAACATGTCAATGGATAAATTATTGTGATGCACAACCCAGATGGCATGACAAATCGGGCCAGCGTCGTTTCAATGTTGGCCACCATCGGTACAACATTGTAATGATTTTGACAATGTCGCGCCGATGTTGATACGATTTGGAATGCTATCTGGGAATCACTAAAATTCAAAAAATGGGTACAAGAGGATTTACCATAGCTCTAGTTTTCTTCTTGGCTGCTGTTATTCCCAATGCTCCGCATGCAATATACTGCAAGAATACGATAATATTTCGTAAGTTCAATGACTCAAACTCATTTACACTTAATAAGTGTTGATATTATCTTGTATTGGGGAAATAATGGTATTATAATAATCACACTTTATATCCTGTCTGCGTGGTTTATCATAGTTTTATTGTAACAACTGTCTTTCTGTACTGTCTGTCTGTCCAATGTGTGTCAAAATAAAAACATTCAAAATTGAAATAATATTTTTTTAACACAAAAATTCTTATAACATTTCAAATTTAGCTTACTCTTTACCACAACAATTCATCTTCAATGAATGAAATACAATATATTTCAGTCATCATTTAAGGCTTTTTTTAAACTTTAAGTTGCAATATTGCTGCAAAATGTCACCAAGGGGGGAGTCCTCGTCCTAGAGGGACCCTCCTGAAGAATTATGACTTCAAATAAAACATTCTGAGTTCTGAGTTATCTCCACACTGTCTGTCTGTCTGCACTGTCTGTCTTTCTACACTGTCTGTCTTTCCGCACTGTCTGTCTTTCTACACTGTCTGTCTTTCTACACTGTCTGTCTGTCTGCACTGTCTGTCTTTCTACACTGTCTGTCTGCACTGTCTGTCTTTCTACACTGTCTTTCTTTCCTCACTGTCTGTCTTTCTACATTGTCTGACTTTGAGTACTTATATACTTACAAGTAAGCCAACCCAAATGCCTGGAGCAATATAAGAGAATGGAGTGTGCAAAACCATTGCAGCTATTTCTAAACCTATTGCAGTGACCCCTAGTGTAATGTGGACGATTCCTAAGGCTAGAGATGTCTGGTAAGGGTATTCGAAATATCCTCTGCAAGTAACAAAATAAACATCAGATAAGAGAAATAATGGATTACAAATTGGTAGGAATAACTCATAATACACTGTGCTATTACATGGCGTTTCAATGTCTCAATGCTACTGGGTCTGCTGCCAGAGGCAGATGTAATAATATGGTGATAAGGCTTTGAAAGGTCTTTCCACTCTTTCGCCTCAGCAAGTGGAAAAAGTTTAGAAGGTTGCATCTGGCATTAGTAGGGCTGACATATTTTATTATTTGACAAAACTAATTTAGTTTATGAAAAATAAGAAAATACAAAATTTGCAACTCGGGCAGTTTAAAACATTTCACCGATAAAATCAACAATCAAACGGATAGGATAATTAAACACTGAAGAGGTATATCTATCGATCTATCTCAACAATAATTTTTTGTCACTCACAAACTCTCCAGAACAAACACACAAACGGTTCAAAGTGAACACGGTAGACTTCTAACATATTATAAATTCCGAAAACACTTCACAAGAGCTACTGGAAGGTAATTCTTGGGGAACCTTTCCATTAAAAAAATGAAAAGAATATTCAGGCATTGGACTTGTATAGGTTTAAGAACTCTTCATTTGTGTAGTTTTACAGATCTATGGAGCAGCTAAAACCTTGATTGACATAAGCCACTTAAGCTGTCATCAAATTGACTATGGGATGTTTCGGAAATGTGAAAGCATTAGTGAAGTTTGAATAGGAATAAATTAAGGAAACATTTCAAGACTGCATGCAATAAAATGAGCTAAATGCTCACAAATCTTTTTTGTTGTACTTATATCTCTTCAATGTGGCATTAGAATTTTTTTTTTTTTGAGAAAAAAAAAGAAAGACTAAAAAAAAAAGACATACATTGGATTTATCTTCAGTGAGAATTAAGCACCTGAACAAATTTTATTTCAGACAAATGAAAAGAAATACTTTCATCAAGGAATTGATTTACTAGCTCAAAATGCATCTTTGGGCGACTTTTCTACTGAGATGTAGTTGTCAAGAGAGATCAGCATTAAATTGTCAATTGATTTATTTTATTCATAAGTTTTTTTTTCGCATGTCTTAAATATAATCAATCGCAGGGAAAAAAAATGTATAATAATTTATTTCACTTTTCTGTCAGCTTTCTTTTTTCTTCTTTTTTCAGTGAGATAACGATTGTTATATTCCATTACTATATATGCCATTAAATTTACCCTTTATAGTATTTTGGTTGCCCTCACTTTCAAAAGTATTTGATGTGCATTTTGGGGAAATTTGCTTACCTTTTAAAACCCCAAAAGAACGTACCCCTCTTCTACCTACGCCCCCCTCCCCCCTCCAGGCCAGACCCCACTCACCTCGAGCTATTTGCTATGATTGAATCAACACTAAATTCTACACAACTGAATGCTCCCTGAATCGGACATTAAAGTCTCCCAGCAAGAGCAAATGACATATGTTTGCACCTGTTGACCTATGACCTCATTTAATCACTCCACCACCCCACAGTGGCATTGCCCAGCAAGAACTAGCAAAAGGGGTTTTCAAGCCAAACCGTGAAACCAGTACCAGACAATGAGCATTGTCCCCATTGTACTGCTGTCCTGCAATGAACTCTGGGAAGGCCAATGCATCATGGGAAATATGAGCAAGACTGATCATGTAATATATAATCGATGACTATAATTTGTAAGATGTGGGGATATTTAAGTCATGTTCAATTTAATGCAACTGGTTTGAAATACACAGTATAACATGTAATATTATATCATAATGTAACATATTTTGACACATGAATGGATATGAATGAGTTGATGAATACTTTAGGGTAAGAGAAAATGTTTAAAAATGTTGCCTTTAAATTGGGCTGTGATTTCATGAGTGTCCTGTGCACTATTTTGAGATTACACTGTATTAATGAAAATATTTGAAAAAAATGGCAGTCAGATTTGAATACAAGATAATTGACACAAAAGTATATCATAAAAACTAACTTAATATAGTCCATGGTTTCCCAGCCTCTAAGATCTTGTGTCAACACAAAAAATACACAGCGGTGGGAAAATGTTTTTATCATATCTATTCATTTCTTTTTTACAGTTAAATCAATAAAACAGTAAAAACTGCAAAAAATGATGAATACAAGATAATTGACATAAAATAAATAATAAAAACTAACTTAATATAGCCCATGTTTTTCCCAGACTCTAAGATCTTGTATCAACACCAAAATACACAGCGGTGGGAAAATGTTTTTATCATATCTATTCATTTCTTTTTTTAAAGTTAGAGCAATGAAACAGTAAAAACTGCAAAAAAATGAGGAGATAGATCTGATATAACTCCACCATGAAATGAACATGACAACTGAGAGGTACTCACAACAATAAAGTTGCAGTTTTTATGGAATTGACACAAAACATTTGAATACTATCATGTCAATCAGGAAGCAAAATGTGCTGGAAACATAAAAAGTGAATTTATTTTATGGTATAGTAATAAATCCTACAACAAAAACTTGCTCTTTATAGATCTGAGAAAAGGTCATAGAGTTTTATAGACATATTTTATTGAATTCCTACTTTTATATTAAAATGTATAGAAAATATCAGCATAAAAATCATACATTTTGTGATCAGAGCAAAAAATACATAGGCTCATAACTGGCAATGTATGAATAGTACATGATATGTACATGAATTCTGGCTGTGACTGGACATTATTTTCCTTGTCAGGTCATACTCTTGTACACAGTAATTTGTTTGCTTACTATTTGTAGGCACTCCATGCCTGTTTCCAATACATTTCATTCACGTTTGGTCAATATGCAATGCACAGATGAGTGTACTATTAACAATATGTAGTAATATTCAATCTAGGAGAGACTAGAGTATGATGTATAATATGTATAAAATTGACAGACTTATGGTAACCTTAAAAATATATTAATCAAAATACATGATTTCCCTTAAATGGAGATGATATTATATATTATATTAATGCAAAAATTAATATATTTTCAAGATGATGGTCAAAGCAACACAACTATTGGCATTTTTGATAGACATATTTGTAGTTTGTGCCTAGACAGATATGCTTAAGAAATGCACATCCTAGAAAAGACCAAAAAAAAGGGCAAATATGGAACTGATCTCCACTGATAACAGAATTGTCTGCTAAAGCTGTCCTCAGAGCAGCTCTGTATTACTTGCTAAATTATCATTGCAAGTGACAGCTAGACCGACAGATAGACAGATAAATGACAGGACAAATACAGAAAGTCACTTTAAGACTGATGACCCAATCAGTGTGTATCATTCAAGTGAAAGTGCAAACCAGTCACTTGAATACCATCCGTGGCCTTATGATTATTCTATGATCAATCACTGCCGCCATGTTGATAGGGTCATCCATTCCACAACATTGTTGATACGCATCAACGATCTAGGAATGCCAGGAATAGTGGTTGTTATTATTGTTTTCAATTGCTGTTTGTCTGTTATTAAAGGGTGCCTATGTTGGGGCAAGGAAAGACCCCCACTCGTGGGGTAAATTTGTAGCAATGTTTGGACTTCAATAAGCCTTATCATCTCATCATTACCTCTGCCATCCTGGGCCAGTAGCATTGAGACACATACAAAGATCAAGTGGTACTGCATTGGTATATTAAGGAATATAAATGTCTTAAAAATGATCTTACCTCGTTTTATTTTTGCCAACTGTAATGACGGGCATCATCATCATGGGAGCTTGGGTACTCATCTTAAAGGGCTTGCTAACTTCCATGCATCAATCTGGAATAAACAAATAAATAAATAAATGAAATAAATAACTGAATTGTTTGTCTAAAATTGCACGAACTATCTATCTATCGATCTATCATATATCTATCTATCTATCTATCTATCTATCTATCTGTATATCTACTATCTATCCATTATCTATCTATCTACCTATCTATCTATCTATCAATATCTATCTATCTTTCTATCTATCTTTCTATTTATCTATCCATCTATTTATCTAGCTATCTATCTATCTATCTATCTATCTATCTTATCTATCTATCTATAATCCAACACATCCTTTGCATCTGTAACTTGGTTATTTTACATCCAATCGAAAACTTTTAGCATGTGAAGTTGAAAAACACTATCCAAATATTATGAGAAGAAAAAAGAAAGAAAAAAAAAGTATGATAATGATATCTCGCTCTGTGATATGTATTACATACAGTTCGTGTGATGTTTATTTTATTTTATTTATTCAATAACATGGTATCATGCAAAGTTTACACATGCATTTTATGTTTGGTAAAAACAGCTTTATGAATTTGATACCATATACCATTGACTTATAGGACTTATAGTAGTACATGTATTGTGCTAATGTCAGACTTGAAGAAGTTTTTCTGGTGTATAGATAGCTACACTAAAGGACGTTCTCAAACATAAAAGCCATAGAGTCAATGGAGGTTGAAATTAAAAAGGGCAGAGACTTTCAATAAGTGTCAAGAAAAGAAAGCGACAATGTATAGCATGTATGTGATCACTTTTGACATGTTAACTGTATGTTTATCCTGAAAATCCTAGTTAATGCTCCTTTCTGTGTTATTCTGTATCTTTCTGTGAATCGAATATAATATAATATAATATAATACACTAGAATATAATGGAATATAATAGACTAGACCAGACTAGAATAGAAAAGAATAGAATAGAATGTAATTAAATGTAATATAATATAATATAATATAATATAATATGATATGATATGTAATGTAATGTAATGAAATTAAATGAAGTAAAGTAAAGTAAAATAAAATCAATCAATAAAAACAAGAATATAATATAATATAATATAATATAATATAATATAATATAATATAATATAATATAATATAATATAATATAATATAATATAATATAATATAATACAATGTAATGTAATGTAATGTAATAAATATAATACAATATAATATAATATAATGTAATAAATATAATACAATATAATATAATATAATGTAATAAATATAATACAATATAATATAATATACTAAAATGAAATAAAATAAATAAAATAAAAATAAAATAGAATAGAATAGAATAGAATTACTCTTTACCTTGAGCAGATGCAGAATATCATAGAATACAAATTAGGGTATAATTACTTTATTTTAGCACCGGTCGAATGGGATAGAACATTATAGAATATAATAGCTTTCTAGTAGCATAGGCAGACGTGATGATGCAATGCTAAGACTTGGAAGCTTTAGCATATTCACACGGTTGAAGGTTTTGCATTTGAAATATTTCATGTTGAACACCGTAAAAAATATAAAATATGTTACATGTTTCATATTTATATATCGCTCTGTAACATGTTTAGACTTTTAAAATGTCTCTAAAATAAATGAAATATTTCTGAAGTATGTACTTCGCGTGATAAAGATAATCTTCTTGCACTTGACTTTTTTCGATAAATTGCATCAGTTTTTACGAGTGTAATTGACCAAAATGAAAGCGATATAATGCAGCAATTTTACACAGTGCACTGAACAGCATTTATATAAGCCTGCGTATACATATTTCTTGCCGAGCTATATTATCTAGAGATATCAATATTATTCCTATATGAAACTTGTGCAAATGTTTGATTTTTGGATCAAACTTCCATAGAGTAAATATATTACCAGGTTTGGAATAATGTTAGATTCCCAGGCCGAGACATTCTTCGTGAGCTACGTACCAGCTGGATGTCGATCGCATGCTACAGTTAGTTTCATTAAAACGGCCCGTCAAATTGAGCCTAGCCAAAGCTGTAATTGCTGGCTACTCAAAACCGGATCTAAAATTATATATTTATGATATATTACATTAATTTCTTACATTTGTCGATGTTTTTTTATTTATCTGGTGATAGATGTAAGCCGACTATGAGCTATAGAAGTGGACAGAAGCAGCTGGCTTTAGCATGTTTAGATCACAGTCAGGTATAGGTCGCTACAGCTGTCTAGAGTCAACCGTTTTTTATGAAACTAATTGTATGTTAAATTGGAGGTGCTTTGTATTCGGTGTCTATGCTGGGACAAGTAAAAGACCACATCCATGGGGTAAATGTGTACAATGTAGGATCATGGTGCTTACTTAAAGCAGTCCTATCATCTCCTCATTATGTCTGCCTCTGGTAGCTGGTCTTATAAGCTGACTAAGCTTCAGACCAGTGGCATTGAGACATTGACATTGGATATTTACTATGATATATTGGATTATATTAATGCAATTAATTATCAGTGTACTTTCTATGTTTGCATAAAGCACCAATGATTTCCTTTTCAATGAAATTTTTGAAACCCAACTGCTCTTTTTGTGCATGTTGTAACAAAAAACAGTGCAGCTATGTTATTATATCTGTCAAGGTAGCTGTCTACTTTGCTTGAATTTGCCTCAATTTCATGCTTGTTTTCCCTTGCATAATCAGAGGGTATTCAAGAGTACCCTCTCTATGAATTCTAATGCTTTTCAAGTACTCCTAGCAAAAACTTTGCAAACAAGTAACATGGACAAAAATTCCTAAGTGTAAGAACGATTAGGGGCAAACAAAGCCGCATCTGTTAACAATATAGAAGTCAGAGGCCATATAGTATGTTTGTTAAAAAGTGTTCTTAAACACAGCAAAATATACCACAAAAAAAAGGTTGTAATTTTATGCTTATGATACATATGGGTTGGGGTGTGTGTCTGCCATTCAATTGCATTTAACCTGCATTGTTGCAATTGTGTGTGTGTGTGAGTTATTGTTTAACGCCTCATCAGCACCTGAGTGGGCTATGTAGAGGCTCTCTAGGTTAAGATTGATTATCTATATTTGGTAGTAGAAACCAGAAGCATATAAAAAATCAATAATTGTCTGGGTTGGATATCTAGTAAAGAGATGTTGTAAGGTAGTAGCTTGAAACAGAGGTCTTCTAATGCATTTTAAGTGGGTGCAATCTAATAAAATATGTTTGATTGTTAGGGGGCACCGACAACTCTGGCATACCGGTGCCGGTTCATTGACTAAAAGGTGTAAATGTGTAAGTCTTGAATGTCCTATAAGGCATCTGTGATATATTCCTTGATCTTTGCGAGTATTGAACCTACAAGGTATTTTATTTTGAATGCAAGGTAAGATTGAATGCAACTTGTTGTTATTACATTCATTCCATTGTCTTTGCCAGCAAGACATGATAAAAGATTTTATAGTCATTTTAAAATCAGTGTATGGAATGGTAAAATCAGTTATCTCTTTTTTAACAGCCTTTTTTGCTGCCAGGTCTGCTTTTTCATTCCCTTCAATGCCAGCGTGTCCAGGAATCCAGCGGAATACTATGTCTTTGTATTCGTGAAGATAGAAATACTTAATAAGAACATCTAAGATCCCAGGGTTATCAAGTTGTTTATTTTGGATTGCTTGAAGAGCAGATTTGGAATCAGAACAGATAACATAACGATCTGATTATGAGGCCTCGATGTTCTTTAAGGCAAGGTAAATAGCTGTTAATTCTGCAGTGTATATTGAGCAGTGGTCTGGAAGACGACATTCAGCTGCATTGTTGCAATTGAAAATTTGTGTTTTTTGGGAGATCAAATAGCTGAATGTAAAGAGTGGGTGGGTGTGGGTGATTATAGGGCTTTACATCTGGTATTTCTGCACCAGTTGGGCTAATTAGGACAGGCAGAGACCATGGCAATGAGACAAAGGATGAAACAGCCATCCAACTTAGGCTCGACCGGGAATCGAACCCAGGACCCAGTGGGTGGATTAGGGCTTTATGTCCTGTATTTCTGCACCTGGTTGGCTAATTAGGACAGGCAGGGACCATGGCAATGAGATGAAGGATGAAACAGCCATCCAACTTAGGCTCGACCGGGAATCGAACCCGGGACCCAGCGGTTGGAAGCCCAGAGCGCTACCTCTGCAAAACAATAAACTATGACATATTACACAGTTTGCCATAAAAAAGTTCCATGATTGCCATTTACCATAAAAACGTTCCATCACCCAAACTGCTTTAATAACTGCTTGCCATTGCAGTGGAGTGGGGGGCCTAGCTCAGTGGTAGGACGCTGGGCTTCCAACCCACTGGGACCCAGGTTTAATTTCCGGTCAAGCCTAAGTTGGATGGCTGTTTCATCCTTCATCTCATTGCCATGGTCCCTGCCTGTCCTTATTGCCCATCAGGTGCAGAAATACAGGGCGTAAAGCCCTAACCCACCCACCCACGCCATTGCAGTGAGGCCGAAGTGTACTTCACTCTCAGAAGGTAAAGAAAAAACATGGAGTAGATGCCTATGGCTGGTCTTACTAGTGGTTTAAAACTCTATGTCATAAATCCTGTTGGGAGTAGGGCATATTATATTGGAGAGTAAATTTCCTCCCTTTATATGGCATAGTTCACTCTTAATAGGGTAATTTTAATCCTTTGTGAGAAATAGTGGAGTAATATTTGACATAGTTGCTCTACTCAACTTGTAGGGTTTATATATTTTTTGTTCTTTTTGAGGGTGCTTGGATATGAAACCCACACCATTCCAATTGCAGCATAAAAGTACTATATCAATTGCCATAATAGACCATATTTGTCCCCTTGAAAAATCATGTATCTCTGTTCTGTATAAGAGGAAAATATTCTAGTAAATTTAACAACACTTCATATAGATAGAACCAGCTCTTTTGAGCCATATTGCCCATATTGTTTGAACTTATTTCAAATGCACCGACTGTCCCTAGCCATTGAGCATTTACTATTGACATTATCAACAACTGTGTACAACAGTAGACTGACACCTAAAACTCAACAAACTTGATCCAATCTCAAAGTCAAGTTAAGTTTACTATCTTCACTCAGCAATAGACATTGCACAGTAAAAAATGCAGAGCTCAAATTCAGTCAGTCGGCTGTGAGAGTGCAATTTCACACACCCCACTGGGGTAAGATATCCTATCATTAAAATGGGAAATGTGCTATTTGTTTGGAGGACAAGACTGCCTCAAAATGTCTGGTAATAAAGGTGGGTGGTACCAGTATGCAGCCAAATTATAGTTTGGAGCAAGTGCCCATATGGTATAGAATAGTGAAGAACATATGATAACAGAGATATATGCTGAAAAATGGTACATATAGCTGTGTTAATAAAACGGCATTATATATATATAGATAATCCTTAATCACACACATAAATGGTGTACTGTAGAAAAATATCAATTATTTTTTAAATAGTATATAGTTGATCAAAATAGAAGAGTCTCTCATAATGAGAAATAATTGGGGATATTGTTTTTACTGCTGGATAGTTATAGTGTAAGTTGGATATAGTCTTGGTACCAAATTATGGCTTGGAATTTGCCCCTTGACCACCAAGAATAATAAGCTGGCACATTACTCCCACTATTATAATGTATTCCATAAGCCAGCTCAGACTGATAGATTCTTGTACCTGATATAAACTTAACTAACTGTTAAAAAGACTGTGTGAGTTGTGGGAACATGTCAAACACCACAACCATCGAACAACTGCACCATTCATAGATCTGGAGTCAATAAAAAGTCATTTGAAATTTTTTTTTTTTTTCTTCCTATTTGATAGATGTTAACTAGCCAAACTAAACACATGAGTCTAGCCGAGTGTAATTTACCTGCTAAAGCCAACCCAACCAGGCAAGAAAACATTTGTTTGTGAAAATATTCAGTGTGAAAAGAATACTAACAAAGCTTGCTTTGGTGTCTGATCAAACCAAGTTGACAGAACTCATTAATAAAATACCTCATGGTGGTGTATAATTACAGCCTGGTATGAGCATTTCAATGGCAATGGAATAGCTATAATAATTCTTGCACTTTATCTGAGGAGAAAAAAATCCATTACAATTAGCTATAGACCTCCAAATGCAAAACCTCACTTCCATGGAGACCTTGCTGTTAATTTCTTTCATTTCTTGAGGAATGTACCCGAAGTCTACTGATACAGAATCATGTCAATGCTATTGGTGTGAATCTTACATAACTTTATATGAATGGTTACCAGAGGTAGAAGTAATGATGATATGATAAGGCCTAGGATCCTGATCACGTTACATGGCCAAATGTGCCACGTGCGTTTTCCATGAGAACGCATGGAAAACACATGGAAAACGCACGTGGCAAATTGGCCATGTACACATATCATATACCTCATATACCTCATGGGTGGGGTTCATGACTTGCTGCCCCAGCATAGACATCTCATGCAAACGACATCCAGCTGAGATGCAGCCCATGGAAGGTGCCTGGATCTGGGATCAAACTTCAAACCTGCAGTGGAGCGGCTCAATGTTATAACTGGCCAATGTCCTAACCACTGGGCCACCTAGATACTGTACTTTTGCCATTCAGACTGGGGATTAAACCCAGACTAGTGTTACCAAAAACACCCTAAATATATGGTGCCTCTAGATAATTAAGACACCCAAGGGGTGCACACCATAATAACCATTTACCCTGGGGTGGGATTTTCTCTTGCCTCAGAACAGTGCTTCCATTTTTTTAATGCATATGAGTTATTTGCACATGGATATCCTTGTGCACAATAATGAACCTATTATTTAGTCAAGGAGTAGTAGATGTATAGACCCATACGTCATCAGACAACTATAGGATTACACAATAAACAATGATGACAATAGTGTCACATTCCTGAATTTCAAAAACAGGGAGGGGGGTCTTTTTACGAGTTTTTGAAACCCATTTTTAGCGTTTGTGGACTCAAGTTTTTCTGGAAAAAAGTGTTTGTTTTATCATGACTTTGCATCCAGGTAAAATGTTACGTTTTTAGCTTATGAAGGTTTTATGAAATTAAATCTGCACTATGCCCCTATCCTCTTCCCAAAGAAACTTCAGTTTGTTAATTGATTTAAAGGGAAATGTCATATGTATACAGCACTGTGCAAAAGTCTTGGGACAGTCTCAAATTGATGACAAAAGTATCATATTGATACTCAATTACTAACAAATCATATTATGACTGTGAGAGTCACTACCATGGTATTACTACTCCTCATTTTGATGACTCTACAATGTATGTTAAAAGTATTTCTAATATTTTTTTGTATATTTTGTACGGTTAGAGTTACTTTTTACCAAATCTATGTGCATGCATAGCATACTACAAATATACAACTCTATATAGATCAGAAAAATTGTATTTCACCTTGCTCATTTTTATCAAATGGTTCGACTCTGTTGTATACATATAACTGCATGAATTCTGCTTAAGATACTTTCTGGAATTTTAACACAAGATCTGTCTAAACAGAAACATTAAGTGACTCAGCCTGTATTTGTTCTGTATGAACATCATATTGCATAGCAATAATCAATCAACAATGTAGGCTTTGTACAGTAATAATATACCATCAATGAATCATGACTGTCCTGGAATTCTAGAGTATATATATTTAGCAAACACAATTCATAGCAAAAATAACTATTTATGCACATGTTATTACTGTGAGGTCTTTGATAGTGAAATGCATGCATTTTTAGAAATACAAATTACATATCAAACTGCAAACCAGAAAACATAGTCATTAATTGGATCAAAATGACTCACTAATCTATTCATGTTAATTGGACAATTATAAAAATGTCAAGATTTAAAGACATGTACACTGGTCACATAGTAATGCTCTATATGTGACAGTAAATTAATTTTGAATTGTTACTCATATTAATACTAGCCTACTCATGATATCAACCACATAATTCTGAGGTTTTCCTTTTATTAACACATCATGTCCAACACATATAAAAGCTACTTCAGACATTCTTTACATAGTCAACTAGCTTACCTTGTTACAAAGCAGCTGCATGCACAATTGAACTGTGCCCTGGAGCCTGCAGCCTGTCCCACTGGAATGATCTCAGAAGCACCACCCCTCTTCTATGCCCTGCTAGAGTCAAGCAGCACCCCGCCAGGCCAGCATGGGTCATTGCTTCTGAAGCTTTGTCACAATCCATGCACAAATGAGTTAGGGCTGCACAACTGAGCGTAGGAGTATAGTATTTTTTCTATGTAGGGAATATTAGTTTTAAAACATTTGCAGGATATATTGTAGTTACTTCGGTGGAAAGTGGTGAGGCTGAGCAATTTCTTGTTGGGAACATTACTCATCTAGCTTTTCCTTTATATAATAAAATTATTTTCTGATGTTCATCTCATTTATCTTACCCTCGTCATTTTCATGCAACTGGTGGTCAAAATAACTTTGAACTTAGTTCGCATAACAACAGTCATTATTATTGTTTAACAATGTGTTTTTCGTTTGTTTTAAATAATAAACATGCTTAAAAAATATATATATTATATTGATAAATTTGAAGTTGATAACCATAAAGAAATGTAAAATAAATTTATTATAATCAATTTCTTCACTTGGGTGCGATATTTATAGAGATATAATAAATGTTGTCTCATTTGTGTATTGTCTTAGCATTGTTTTTAAAACTATATAATCGTTTATTGACAATAATTTAGCTAATATCATATGGGCACAAAATATTAAATATTCTGTAAATGCAACATCTCTTATATCAGTATAATGTATGTGGAATTTTGTTTAAACAAGGGGTTACAAGGGGTCAGTGACCCACCTTTGCTGTGAGCTCCACCCCCATACAGAAAGTCACACATACCACTAATACAATAAATTAACCCTAGATGGCAGTAGCTCTGCTGTCAAAAAGGTTGATAGCCTAATGTCGGTGCCTACTATTCCATTTCATTGCTACAAACATTGGTGCATGTTTACTGTATTGCTAATTTTCCAATAACCCAGCATTTGCCCAGACATTCTTCTTGGAACTAACTGGGAACCAGAACTGGGAGCTGACTTCACGTTACTGGTAGCCTACTGCTATCCTACTGCTAGCTGACTGTCAACTGGAATCTGGGAACTGACTTCAATCTTTTTATACTAGCTAAAATGGTCCTATTACAATGAGTCTTGAGTAATATACAACCCTCAAAAATGTTAGTTTACTCCCTCCCAAATGAAGTTAGTGAACTCTATACTTTAAGTAACAAACATTTCCGCTACTGTTTCATAAGAACGGTATGGTCTCTGCCTGTCCTAATTAGCCCAACTGGTGCAGAAATACAGGACGTAAAGCCCTAATCACTCACCCACTTCATAAGAACGGTGGAAATAGGCCGTATATAGGAATGTAAATGGTTTTGCTTCTGTTTTATTACACCCTTTACTCCAAGAGATAAAGGTCGATCAGGCTTTCTACATAACCCATGGGTACTGTGAACTATGCTTCAGTCTACTAGAAAAATTAAGAAGCTCACCACTACACCACAGATGTTATTGCTCCTGGTGGTGGTTGAAGAGTCAGAATAAAGCAGCAGTTCTATTTATACACTTGCAAAGAAAACTTAAGTCAAATAGACCAACAACCACTTGAGGGTAGTGTAAGGTCCCTCTGGAATCGACTCGGGCCAAGACAAGGATTCAAGTTCACATATTTATTGCCCCTGCCCCAGCCCCCACGTCCTATCTAGAACAATACTAAAACCTAACTGACAGAGCTACTGCACTACGCCTTGGAGGATGCAAGCAACCCCCGTCACGTGGGGTCCACCCTGTGGCGGCTGCATGCCCCACATTCTAGGTCAACGGTCTATATTCAAAATTACGAATTTACAGGATGCAGGTCATCACATCACCTCCTCCCGTTGAGAAGGCATGTCCTCATGCCTTCGGACGAGGGATTTAGAGACCTCCAGTGCACCCAATGTCTATGATTTATACCAGATTAATGTTTACAATATGATTGAAACTTCAAAAGTTTTAAACTCCTACTCTCCTAGTTCTAACAATCAGAGGACGTGTTGGCTAGCGGTCAGGAAAAAACATGATTAATAGCAATTTGAACACAAATGATAAAACAATTTTTGGGCATGAACACCTCGAAGGCGCCAGCCCCATTCTATCTTCCCCATTTTACCTGGAAAAAACAGGTACATTCATCAAATACAAACATCAAATAATTAGAAAACAACTGAATATCAACTTATCTTTTTTTTTCTTAAATGGCAAACATAAAATCACTGAGCAGTCCTCTGCTAAGCACTAGGCTTCCACTGAACAAAATAAAGTTCCATTTCCAAAGTTGCTGCGTCTTTGACCCCGTGACCTGGGTCAGCTGTCAACTGTCAAACTGACAGAGTTAACTAACAGCTACACTCTTAGGCGTCAGACAAATTCACTTACGTTAATGGCATATAAGCCCCTCCAGGGCACACTTCGTTTAATATTATCCTTTAATATTTTCGAGAGTTTCTTTTAAAGCAAGAAAGTTCTTAAATCCTGATCACATGAGCCCCATATCCTGGGCTAGCTGTCAAACTGACAGCAGTGCATCACAGAAACAGCTGTTTTCGTCTCTTCGATAAATCTATATAATCCTTTCCAGAGGCGTATCCCAGGGGGATTTCGTCCTTTACGTCCGTCCAGTCCAGATGAAGCTTTGGGGGGCGTTTTCCAGAGTCGTTATTGTGTTGTCTGGGGCCCTTATGGAGGGCCCCTGTCTAGTTCCTGCTCAGTTCAGCTAGGAGGGCCCCGTCCTTTCCGGAGTTCCTCCCATAATCAGACTCTGTCGGTGGTCAACCTCTGGACCTCGGCCAGCATAGCATCGACCTGGCTCTCGGCCCCAGCCCGCCTTTCTCTTTCTACCCGGAGGTCGGCCCTGAGGTTGCTGTCCTGCTTTTCAGCTTTGGCCCGCTTCTCCCTTTCTGCCCACAATTCCTTTCTCACGACCTCCAGTTCTCGGAAATTGTCCGCTGCCTGGGCCCTGGCTTTATGGAGGTCCCCGACCAAGCTCCCATACTTGGTCTCCCAGTCAACTTGGGACTTCCTTGCAGCCTGGAGGGACCTCATTGGCCCCACCGTTTGGCGCAGCCAGGGCCCCGTGGAGGCATCAGGGGCGGAGTTAGGGGTTCCTGGTAAGGGGGTCGCTCCTGATCGGGCTGGTGACATCATCAGAGCCTTGCCCCTACCCAGGGGAAGGACAGGACTGGCCGCAGACGCAGGTGTTTTGGTAGCCGTTATTCCTTGGGCGGTGGCCTGGGCCCAGGTGAAGGGAACATCCATCAGGGCTGGGATCGGCGTCCTCGGCACAGCCATGACTATTGGCGAAGGAAGGGGCCTGTTGGGGGAGTCCTTTGGGGCCGAATCCGAGCGGCCTGGCAGCAAAGGGCTGGGGGGCATCGTCTTGTCGGAGTTGACGCCACACACTGGGGGTGGCGGCCGCTACTCCTTCTGACTCTCCTTTCCTTAGACCATGGGAGAGCCTCAGATGGCGCTCAAAGTTGCCCTTCCTGTCAAAAAGGAAGGTTGATCGGCACCTTGGGCACTTGTACCCCATAAAGCTAGCTGCGTGCAGCACTCATCATAGCCCTCCTCGTTGTTACAGTTTTACCGCACTTTTCGCACTCGAAAACCCCGGGGGTCTCCAAAGCGCTGGGCCCTTTGTTCTCCTTCTCAGGGGCTTCTGGGGTCGCTGCCAGCGGCCTTATTCGCTCCAGAGGAAAAGGGGGAATGGGCAGCTCCCGGTGGGAGCTTTCCATCCGAGGGGCTAGGGCAATTATCCCCTGGGAACTGGGGGTTGACTGAGCTAGGGGTCTCGGGGGGCACGGCCTACAGGTCGTTGTGGGCTCGCCCAAATCGACCTCTTCGTCCTTCTGGGGTCTGGGGATGCTCACCGGTGTGATGGGGCTGAAAGGGCGGACTGCCCCCGGCGGGGTAGAGGCCCTGGGGGGAGCAAGTGCTGACGGGGAAGCCTGGGAGACCACGGCCTCCCTATACCAGGGCTTCCTCGCCACAGCCTCGAGGACGTCCTCTTGACGGGCACTGGGCCCCAGTTCCTCGATCAGGCTGTCCAGGAGAATGGGAATGTCTGCTCGGAGGGGAGGAACCCGGAGGTACCGGCGGAACTTCGCCATGGCGGAGGAAGTCACCAGATAGACTTCCTCCGGAGTCATCCTGTTCAAGTCTGCCTCTGTCACAGCTTCCGGGGACTCCAAAAAGAACTCCCTCGACCCCATATAGGACCACATTTGGTCTTGGGTCTCTGAGAGCCTTCCGGTGTCCCAGTAGGGCTCTTCAGCCCCACACAGGTCTTGGACTTCGTCCTCACTCACGGATAAGTCCAAGTCTGTGATCCCGGCACTCTGGAGGGCAGCCAGGACCACATCGGTCTGCACAGGGGGCGCTGGGGCCCCTATTTCTTCGGTGCTTTTCATACTCTTCATAATCCGATGCGTTTCCACACGCAAGTAGATGCAAATGCAATGACACTCTGGTAGGTCCTTGTTCAACTAAGGTCCAAGACGGAGTGAGGCAGGGTGACGGGGTGTCACCAGTATGTTCCCCCCCCCCGAAAGGTCTCAAATTTGGCATCCTCTTGTCATAAAACGTCTTTTCCCTCCAAATTTGACTTCTGATGAGAGGGGGCGAACTGTATCCAGGGGGGTTGACACTTTTGATGAGACATAAGGCCTTTGTCCCCCAATTAGATAATGTGGCTCACTCAGACCAGGGGTCACCAGTGTACCAACAACTTAGCAGTTCTCAAGTGCCAATTCCCCGTGTTTCTCTTTCACCCCTCTCTGGGATGAAAGCCAAAATACACCATGCTCATATTGCTAATGGGAGAAACACACAACACTATCAAATTTTGGGCCTCTTCCAGTTGTCATCGCTTCATGACTGACTAACTGACGACAGACAGACCCCACGATGAACATTAATCAAACTCTGGTACCACTTTGTAACTGGTTTTCCCAGATAAGGGAAGACCGAAGGGGGGGGTTTCTAGCCTAATCGACTCAACCCCTGTAAACTCGAGAGCGTTAATAAATCAACACTTCATCCTTCTGCTAACTCAACCTTTCTCTCCCACGAGTTATTCAACAACCACATGTTTTTTCTAGCAATTAACTTTGCTTTTCCCTTTAGTTAACTAGAACTATTATCTTCGGGCGAGTGAATTAAACCTACAAAATGATCTAAGGTCACCATAGTATCATTTTTAAAAGTCACACAAATAGGTACATGCTGCAGTCATTTTATAGAGATTATAACAGACCTATTCACTCCTTTCTGTACGCGAATTCAACACAGCCTTTAAAGGAAGCAACTCACTGCAATAAAACTATACTACAGCAAGAGAGGGCCCTGTTTCCTAAAAATACTATAGTCTTACTTTTTAATCAAAGTACCATCTCATTTAAAATAGATGAACAGGGCTTTGACTAACCAATTTTTTTGTTAATCAAACCCCACATTGTGACCATATCTTTTTGGGGGCTGCCTGCTCCTAGCAGGAACGAAAGGAGCAGCCCCAGGATCCAAATTCAAGTCATTTCTACTTCGAATCCTGTCAGCTGGGGACTCAGTCTCCAGCTCCACGTGGCCTGTGGGGGCCACCTCTGGCCGCCCAGCATCAGGGGGCGTGGCTTGTGGCGTGTCGCGCCACTGCGTCAGGGGCGGATCCCATGCGCAAGAAAAGGGGGTCACCTGTTTTTCGTCACAGTACAGACTAGGGTCCGTGTAGGGATCGGTCAGGGGCGGATCCGAGATCTTGGCAATGTCCCCTGCCTTCATCTCGGATAAATATGGTTTCAATTGATTGATATGAACCACACGGGTTTTCCCCGTGGCTGGGGATTCAATCTCGTAATTGACCTCCCCTATCCTCCGCACCACCCTGTAAGGGCCCAAGAACTTTAGACCCAACTTCTGCTTAGCCAGTGGCGGATAAAACAGCAAGACCCAGTCGCCAGTCTCGTAAGACTGATCTGCTGATAACCTATTGTAATGCTTGGCCTGTCTCAACGCAGCTTTCTGCAACTGAGACCGACACCTCTGGAAGGAAGCATCCATGGCATTCCTCATCCACTCCACATATTCTATAGGACACGAGGGTCAGTCCTGGAGAACATGGCCATACAACAGGTCAATAGGCAGGAGGGCCTCCCTTCCTAACATCAACTTATTAGGCGATATGCCTGTTGAATGCTGAGGGGTGGCCCTGTAAGCACACATAAACATAGGGCAAAACATCGTCCCAATCATTTCTATAATCATTCACTAATTTGGCTAACATATCTTGCAGAGACCGGTTGAACCTTTCCACCAGCCCATCGCTCTGGGGGTGATAGGCCATAGTCCGGGTCTTGGCCACACCCAGCAACTCACACATGCCCTTGAACAATTTCGACTCAAAGTTTGTCCCTTGATCACTATGCAGCTGATAAGGGGCACCAAAACGCAGGACCACCTGAGTAACTAAACAATCTGCTACGGTTAGGGCTTCTTGGTTGGGCAAGGCAAAAGCTTCGGTCCATTTTGTGAAATAATCAGCGACCACAACAATGTACTTATTACCCCGCTTGGTGGTGGGCAGAGGGCCCAAGATATCAATGGCCATTTTCTCCATGGGCATTCCCACGGGCCCTTGTTTAAGGGGCACCTTAGGACGTCCGATTGGTCTACGTTTTTGACAGATGTCACACCACCCAACCCATCGAACTATGTCCTCTTTGTATCCTGGCCAATAAAACCTTCTTCGAACCCGGGCAACCACACTGTGGATCCCCATGTGTGCCCCAAGCCCAGAGGCATGCAGCTGATGGAAGATTTCCTGTCTTAGCTTTGCTGGAACTACCAGCTGCTCTACTTTCTCTCCAGTGGGCAATTTATTAGCCCTATACAGTTGACCCTGGATTAGACGTAAGCAATGGTACTGGGCCCACAAATCTCTGACAACACCTGGTCTCCCCACTATTTCTGCATAAGAAGGCCTCTTTCCGGCCTTCACCCATTCCATCATGGCCTCCAATGCCGGGTCACTCCGTTGAGCGGCCTCAACGTCGCCAACAGACCAAGTATCCATCCAATTTGGACCCAGGACCTGAGAAACCTCTGTACCACTGGACCCATCGGGGGCCTCATCAAACAAGTCGCTAACACCCTGCAGGACATCGCCTTCCTCATCCCCATTGCCCCCTGAGGTCCCAGTGCTGGGGGACTCTTCAGGAGTGGGAAAAGGTGTGGTCACAGCGATGACCTTTGCAGCACCCCGCCCCCTTGCCCAGGGGGCCTAAGGGCGGGTTTTTCCCAGGGCTTCACAAAGGTGTGGGCCCTTGTTGAATTCCATTGGACTAGGGCTATCTTAGTGTCAGAGTCCCCATGTCCGGGGTCAGGACAGTCATTCCTAGGGCATTTTCTAATAGGAATTCTAGAGCAACCATCAGCGTTCCCATGCTTTTTGTCCTCCCTGTACTCAATCTTGAAGTCGTATTCGGCCAGGGAAGCCAGCCACCGGGCCAGCATTCCCTCAGCATCTTTGAAACTCTGTAGCCATAATAAGGCACGATGATCAGTGTGTAAGAGCACTGATTCCTGCCCATAAATATATGGCCTGAAGACTTTGGCCATCCTCACAACTGCAAACAATTCTTTGTAAGTGGTACAGTAGTTTCTTTGGGAGGTCGACAAAGCTTGGGACGCATAGGCAACTACTCTCTCTTTCCCATCTATCACCTGAGATAGGACTCCACCAATGGCTTGGTCAGAGGCATCGGTGTCTAATACTATGGGGCAGCCCTCACGAGGCAGTGCTAAGATGGGGGCCGTCGTAAGGGCCAAGATAAGGGCTTCAAATGACCTTTGACACTCCTTAGTCCATTCAAACTCGACTTTGGGGGTCATGAGACCATGCAAGGGCGTAGCTAGAGCCGCGAAGTGTGGCACATACTTCCTATAATACAAAGCAAATCCCACAAAACTTCTCACTTCTTACCCCGCTTGGTGGTGGGCAGAGGGCCCAAGATATCAATGGCCATTTTCTCCATGGGCATTCCCACGGGCCCTTGTTTAAGGGGCACCTTAGGACGTCCGATTGGTCTACGTTTTTGACAGATGTCACACCACCCAACCCATCGAACTATGTCCTCTTTGTATCCTGGCCAATAAAACCTTCTTCGAACCCGGGCAACCACACTGTGGATCCCCATGTGTGCCCCAAGCCCAGAGGCATGCAGCTGATGGAAGATTTCCTGTCTTAGCTTTGCTGGAACTACCAGCTGCTCTACTTTCTCTCCAGTGGGCAATTTATTAGCCCTATACAGTTGACCCTGGATTAGACGTAAGCAATGGTACTGGGCCCACAAATCTCTGACAACACCTGGTCTCCCCACTATTTCTGCATAAGAAGGCCTCTTTCCGGCCTTCACCCATTCCATCATGGCCTCCAATGCCGGGTCACTCCGTTGAGCGGCCTCAACGTCGCCAACAGACCAAGTATCCATCCAATTTGGACCCAGGACCTGAGAAACCTCTGTACCACTGGACCCATCGGGGGCCTCATCAAACAAGTCGCTAACACCCTGCAGGACATCGCCTTCCTCATCCCCATTGCCCCCTGAGGTCCCAGTGCTGGGGGACTCTTCAGGAGTGGGAAAAGGTGTGGTCACAGCGATGACCTTTGCAGCACACCCGCCCCCTTGCCCAGGGGGCCTAAGGGCGGGTTTTTCCCAGGGCTTCACAAAGGTGTGGGGGCCCTTGTTGAATTCCATTGGACTAGGGCTATCTTAGTGTCAGAGTCCCCATGTCCGGGGTCAGGACAGTCATTCCTAGGGCATTTTCTAATAGGAATTCTAGAGCAACCATCAGCGTTCCCATGCTTTTTGTCCTCCCTGTACTCAATCTTGAAGTCGTATTCGGCCAGGGAAGCCAGCCACCGGGCCAGCATTCCCTCAGCATCTTTGAAACTCTGTAGCCATAATAAGGCACGATGATCAGTGTGTAAGAGCACTGATTCCTGCCCATAAATATATGGCCTGAAGACTTTGGCCATCCTCACAACTGCAAACAATTCTTTGTAGGTGGTACAGTTGTTTCTTTGGGAGGTCGACAAAGCTTGGGACGCATAGGCAACTACTCTCTCTTTCCCATCTATCACCTGAGATAGGACTCCACCAATGGCTTGGTCAGAGGCATCGGTGTCTAATACTATGGGGCAGCCCTCACGAGGCAGTGCTAAGATGGGGGCCGTCGTAAGGGCCAAGATAAGGGCTTCAAATGACCTTTGACACTCCTTAGTCCATTCAAACTCGACTTTGGGGGTCATGAGACCATGCAAGGGCGTAGCTAGAGCCGCGAAGTGTGGCACATACTTCCTATAATACAAAGCAAATCCCACAAAACTTCTCACTTCGTGGACCGACTGAGGCACTGGCCAATTCCTGACGGCTTCAATTTTTCTGGGGTCGGGAGCCACCCCCTTTTCACTCACTACATGACCAAGAAAAGACACCTCCTTTTTAAACAACTCACACTTGCTGGGCTTTAACATCAGGCCTGCTTGGCCCATCCTGTTAAGAACAACAATCAGGTTAGACAGACATTGGTTGAAGGTGGCCCCCTGCACTACTATGTCATCCATATAACATAAACAAGTACTCAAATCTAGACCACCTAAGACTAACTCCATTAATCTTTCCAATGTTGCAGGGCCATTAGTCACACCAAAGGGCATAACTGTGAAATGGTAGTGGCCCCTGGGAGTTGTGAAAGCTGTCTTTTCCTAATCCCTGTCTTCCATAGCGATCTGCCAATATCCGGAAGACAAATCTAACGTGCAAAACCATTTCGCACCTGCCAAGGTGTCCAAGCAATCTTCAATCCTAGGCAAGGGATACGCATCTTTCTTTGTGCAGGAATTCAAGCGCCTATAATCAACACAAAAATTAAAAGAGCCATCTTTCTTCCTTACAAGGACAGGGGGGCTTGACCAAGGGCTACTACTAGGCTCAATCACCCCTAGGCTCAACATCTTTTCGACTTCCTCTCCAAGGGCCCGATTTTGCGCCCAGCCCAATTGCCTGGCAGGCAATTTAAAGGGCCGGTGGTCACCTGTGTCAATGGAGTGCTTGGCCAGATTAGTGCGACCTAATCCCCTCGGGCCCCCTTCAAAACATTGCTCATATTCTAACAAGACTGAGGACAATTGGGCTTTTTGTTCAAAGGTCAGCCCGTCGGACTGGTCAACTAGAGGCTGCAGGTGTCCAGGGAGTCCTTTGGGTGAGGTCTTCCCTTTAGAGGTGACCGAGGTCACAATTGATCTCTTTTTGGGAAGATGCCCACAGGACAGGACTTCGTGCAACTCCCCCAGAAGCTGACCCTTCGACAAACATATTTCTCTTTCGGTGGGATTGGTCACCCACACAGCGGGAGCCGGACAGCTAGTGTCCAATACTCCCCTGGGTACCATTACATGGCTGTTTTGACAAACATGAGGCAAGGCCTCGAGCAGCATGTCTGTGCCCCTGTTTGCAACCCAGGTCACCAAGTTAATAGCAACCAATGACGTATGTCTAGGGGGAAGACAAACGGGCTCATTGACCACAGCTCGACCACCCTGCCCTGTGGGGCCCTCCCTACAATGGATCTCAACCCCTCCCAGTCGGACGATCCCCGTGGAACACATTAAAGTGGCTTTATGCCTCTTTAAGAAATCCATGCCCAATAGACCAGACAAATGGCCCATGTCTGCTACCAAGAAATCACACACATAGGGAACTCTCTCTATTACAAAAGTCATTTCTAGCATGCCATACACTTTGATAGGGCCACCATTGGCAGCGGCAATTTGTCCTTCCACCGGGCGGAGAGGAGTCCCACTTACAACAGGGACTTCATCATACACTCTTTTACTCAATAAGGATACTTAAGCTCCTGTATCTACCAACATATCCATATCAGTAGATCCCATCCTAATTGACATATACCAGGCTGTTACGACCTCAGGGCCCTGAGGGCATGGAGGCCTATATTGCCCCACGGATAGCCCTTTCCAACGCGTGAAGGGTGTTGATTTCGAGGGTGGAGGGCCTGGGGCCAGGTCCTCCTCCACCCTTACTCTTTTGGCGAGTTCTGGCGGTGGCCATTCTGTTTTTTCTCCCTGGAGTCCGGGCGGGGACCCCCGGGGGGTCTAGGGGGCTCGGTGCCACTGCCATTCCCTCTGGGGCCATTCCCTGCTTTTTGACCATTGCCCCTTCTTTTATCCTTTTTAGGCTTTGGACAGTCTCTCCGGATATGGCCATACTCATTACAATTAAAACACTTCCGGTTATTGTTATTGGAGGGCCTCGGCTCGGCATCACGGCTCCCAATTTGGGGGGCGTCGTGTCGGCTCGCCATCATGTCTCTCATGAAGGAGTAAAACATTTGCTGCATTTGGTCTGCGGTGACTGGGGCCCCCTGCGGGGGCTCCCTCGTCGCCCTGGGGACAGGGTGGGGCTCAGTACTATCTGCATAATACATCGCCACAGCCCCTGAGGGCCCAATATCGGGCTTGTGGGGCTTTGATGCTTCATAGGCAGACTCATACTGGGTGGCTAAGTCAATGGCATCTTGGAGGGTGGCCGGTTTCAGGGCCCCTAACCAAAATCTCATTTGTGTTGACCCCGAGGTCTCCATGAACCTCTCTTTTGCGAACCTCTCTTGTTCCTCCCCAGTGGACGCTGGATTTGCCTTTCTGGACAAATCCAACAGAAACAGACCATAAGATTCCAGATCCATTTCGGGGCCCCTTTTTGCATTAAACCACTTGTTTCTGTGGCATCAAGGGCCCGGGTGGAACAGAACAAAGACCTTAGCTGGTCCACCATCCTACCCCACTTCTTCTCGTAAGGCAACGACACAATCTTCAACCTGGCAGGGCCATCTATACTGGTCCATAAGTGGAAACAACGTTCTTCGTCACTCCACCCATTAAAGTCAGCGACCCTCCCAAATTTCAACAAATAATCAGTGAATGCTACGCCCTGACCATCATACAATGGGGGAAGGGCCTCACGACGTCTCCTACGTCGTCTGGGGTGGGCATGACCTCTGGGGGCAGCTTCGCCGGCCATTACAGCCCCAGCAGCTCTGCTTGCCCCAATAGGTTCTCGCCCTATTCTAGTCCTAAATTCAGGGGAAGATGGGGGAGTGGAGGCCGAGGAGTCATCTGATGACTCCCTTTCGGCAAAATCCAATACTCTTCTTTCACTATGGGCTCGGGTTCGGACTTGGGACGTGCCTGTTTTCTTTCCAGGGCCCTTAGTTAGAGAGGGCCCTGGAAGAGGTGAGTCCCCATTACCATTAACATTTGCCCCCTCCCTACCATGCAACTCAGACCCGGCCTCCTCAGCCACCTGACTGACTGGCTGAATGCCACGTGGAGTTTCAGCCGGCTGATCAGCCACGCCCTGGCTGTCACCAGGCTGATGTAATCCCCTACCAGGCTTGGGCCTCAATCTAGAGTTACCTGGCATGATTCCAACTAAGACAAATTTCTAACTAGACAAAACGATATTGCAACAAGACAAACAAATGAGGCTGGGCAGAATCACAAAAAGGGAAACAACTGAAAGGGTAGAAGTGTAAACACTTATCTGCCTCCACTGCTGTGAGTAATGCAGGAGGAATTTCCCTAGTGTGCCAAAATATAATCCTTGAAAAAGATAATCCTGGATAATCCTTCCTCTACGAGAGGGTGATCCTTGCTGAACAGAAGTTCTCCTTGGACTGAGTCAAGTCCCACATCGGGCGCCAATTTGTAAGGTCCCTCTGGAATTGACTCAGGCCAAGACAAGGATTCAAGTTCACATATTTATTGCCCCTGCCCCAGCCCCCACGTCCTATCTAGAACAATACTAAAACCTTACTGACACAGCTACTGCACTACGCCTTGCAGGATGCAAGCGACCCCCGTCACGTGGGGTCCACGCTGTGGACGGCTGCATGCCCCACATTCTAGGTCAACGGTCTATATTCAAAATTACGAATTTACAGGATGCAGGTCATCACATCAGCAAACTTGTTCAGTGCAAAATTCAATCCTAAAAGCATCCCCAACAACAGTTACTGTAGATGAAATAAAATGAATTTATTTGACCCAAAAATTTAATACAATGATGTTTCGGATTACATTAAAAAGGAGAAACATAGAGGGTCAAGGGACACCCATTTTGTCTCAATTAGGACGCTAGCATTGGTGCCCCTTGAATGTCAAAAAGCACAGTGTGAAATATAGCGTGTTACACAGTACCATTTAGTTGACATGTATAGAAATCTTCTACTGTACAATCAGTTTTGTATTTGTCCCATAGCCAAAATGACTGATTCCTTGCACAGTTGACAGCTGATGTTAAGGACACCTTCAGGACCAAGCATCCAGCCCAGGTCATTCACTTGGGAGTAGTGGCCTCCGACGGCAAGAAGATGCTGCCCTTCTTCTGCAAGCCTGGAGAAAGAGGTGCAGATGCTTACTACAAGGTCCTGAGGTACCACGTCTTGGCATGGCTGAATGCCAATTGCCCAGAGGGTAACTATGTGGGGATCCAGGATGGGGCTACCTGCCACACGGCCAAGAAGGTGTAGCAATTCTGCAAAACCAACTTTGCAGACTTCTGGCCAGCAAATTTCTGGACCCCCTCCGGCCCATACCTGAAGCCGCTGGACTATGCGGTTTGGGACATTTTAGAGCAGGCCACCAACAAAACTCCCCACCCAAGTGTTGGCTCCATCAAGGCTGCCATCAAGAAGCAGTGGACCAACATGTCCAATGATTTCATAGAAAGAGCAACTTTTCAAGGCCATGTTGAATCTGTAATTGCAAATAATTAATACCATACTGAATAAAAAAAAAAATTATTTTGTTTATCTTCCTTCTTGTTAATATTCCTTTTCAGTCAAGAAGCCCATTCATGCAAAATAAGCGAGTTTCGTAGTTGCAGCAATTTTTGAAAGTTTTATTTCCCCACCCTGTAGTTTCTGTTAGATGACCTTTAATCAATGTAATTCATACATATCATTGCCATGCCAGTCCTAATAAGCCCATCAGGTGTAGAAATACAGGACGTAAAGCCCTAATCCATCCACCACTAAGGAAAGTAATCAGCTGATTGGGTGACTCACTGGCTTGTAAATATGAGTTTCCATAGCTCTTGCAATTTAACTGTAGATTTTACGGTAAAATACTGTTATTTAGGTATGCAGCACGCTTTATGGTAACATACCATGCATCCATACTATGGCATAAAATTTACAGCTAAAGTGAAGAAAATGGTAGTATGCGGTAAATATACTGTGAGATTTACAGTTGGAGTACAACAGGAGCATACTGTTATTTTACATAACTGCCGTAGTATGTTGTCTTTAACAGTAGGCCTATGGTAAGATACCATGAACTTACTATACAACATGATACTGCAAGCTTAGATAACGTAAATCTGCCATGCAGAATATATTACTGTTACATCATTTTCAGTTCAGTTAAGTAACTGGCGTTCAGGGGCATATCCTAGGGGGTATTTTTATGAAATTCTAGAAATCACAGCCAAAAATGATGTAGACGGTCTACTTTTGAAAATTATCTGCATACACATCTACACGTTATATACGCATGATTTACACTTATTTTCACTTTATTTTATGCTGTTTTGGGAATTAGCAGCTACGTGTTGCATACAATAGACCATATCTTTTAAGTTTATAGATACATATAGATATATCTATTGTAGTTTACAGTTTGTGTGAAGTTGTTCATTCAATGCTTGGCAATTCCTGGATATCATGCCTGGTATCGTCGCCGACCCAACTTTTTTTAGAGTATATATGCATTCTGAATTGAATTTAAAAAAAATTACATTGAATGTACAGCTTTTATTTTCCGCTGCTCCGCATAATATGGTCCGCATAATACACACTAACCCGTACGGTCCGCATTACATACAGTGATCCGCAATTTACTCAGACCATCTGGTGGATCCGGGAGCCAAGCTTCCCTCTGCAAGAATTTGATGGCTGGGCTGCGCTTTGGTGGAAGTCTCTGAACAAATCACAAAAATCCGGTGAGTTGCGAAGCAGATGACTGAAAGGCAACCACCGGCTTCAATTGGAATGTAATAAGTAATTCTAGGATATTTGTCAGGTCGCGAACGTTAGCCAGTTGCATGGACTGACCTACATTAGCACACGTTTTTTGCCGCCAAAATGGTGGGAACTACATGTACAAAAGATGGACCAGGCAAGGTTGTGGCTGTTACTTTACGACATAATTGCAATGGTGATCAACGTTTATGTTAAACATTTCCTGGGTGCAGTTTCTGGAATTATATTAGTCCGGAATTTTCTGGCATTATCTGGAATTCATGTCACGTTGTCAGCGTCACGTTCTAGTCTAGGCCTACTTAGTTTATAATATTACAGCCTTAATTAACATAGCTGTACACTACCTCGACTTCTTAGAATAATAAAACAAGTGGAAAAACTCCAATTTATTGCATATATTTTTTCTTCTTTAGAATCTATACAGTTTATTCACAGACCGGCTCACTAAAATCGCAGTAATTATTGGCCACGTGCACCAAATTTCACAAAATGCGTGACGCACTGGCCGTCAAAATCAAATGGCTAGCGTCCGGATCATATAGTTTATAAAGACACATTTTTCTGATTTTTTATTAACATAGATTATTATGAAAAAAAGTAATCTGATTTTCAGAGAAAGATATTGCACTTATTCTAAACTTTGAACAACAATTTTTTTTATTTATTTCCCCTTATTATGCAATTACTTAGATACTTTTAAAGTAATAATTAAGGGATGCAGATAAGGCAGATAAGGCTCACCAGACTGTGTCCAGTGGACAACCCGCTTTTAAAGTCCGTTGTCCGTCACAAATCTTGTCTGAAAAAAAGTGAGCAATTTAAACGAATGTAAAATGTTTTATTGTTACTAAACAAGAAGAAAGTGATGTGATTTGCCTGCCAACAATAACTTCAAATGGAATCATGTAGTGGAACTTGAAACAAATACATTACGTCATTATTATGCAGGCTCCTGCACATTTTTACCAATGAAATGTGTTTTTTTTTGCTGTGCATAATTATGATAATTTAATGTATATGTGTATCGATTTCAAATACTGCTGTATAACATTTTTAATGCTTCTGACTGACAGTTTTGACTAATGTTCAAACCTCTTCAGGAGCATGGTCAGATATATGCATTATATACATAATATATCTGAAATTAAATTTGGGTTTGGACTGGTACCCTAGTTTAGTCCATTACTAAAACAGCTGATATGTTCATAAATCTGAGAAGTATATAATACTGTCTCACTTTCTGGAATAATTAAAGATATTTGTTTTAACTTGTCCTTCTGAAGAACCCGTTAAATAAGGTTGCTCAATGATTAACGCAAAAATTAGATGACTTGTCAATCACTTAGCGTCATTAGTGCACCTGAACTCAGCATGAAGGTATGGATGGTATATCGTCTGTAGTCAGAGGTATGGAATAATTGATAAATAATTAAGCAGAAAATTGCAGCATTTGGAATTGTACGGCGTAAAACATCTTTTTACGGCTTTTTAAGTTGTTTTCTAAGAAATTTTAGACCTGTTACTCCTGCAGTATAGCAAAGGGCCATTCAACCCCAATCTATTTATAGAGCAGAGCATGACGTCATGGTAAACGCTCGTATAATGAATGATGGAGAAATTAAATTCCTTTTTTTTTAAACATTTGCATTAGGAAGTTTTAATCCCCTATTGACAAATACATTTTAATCTCCTCTCTTCACATTGAAATCATTGAATTGTCTAGTGGCGGTATCATAATATCACCCATGAAAACACTTCTTTTTCGGCGGAATACGAGTTTTGTGCATGGAAATAGACAGATTAAAGAAGTCAAACGATTCTCGGTTGACCTAATAAAGTGATTCATGTAATCGGATCGATTGAAATAACCGGTACAGACCCCTAACAGTACTGGCGTCCATAAAAATCTCTTGAAAGTGCTCGCACAATAAAAAATGTGTGCACGAAATTGGTCATGTTAATTTAAATTATCAGGAAATTTCGAAGTCAAAACCCCTCAAAGTTTTCATTCCCAACAGTATCCCATATAAATTTATCGCATACTCAGGGTATATATTATATACAAATCATGTAATATAAAAATGATGCTGTCATGATGGATATTGTCAGAGCGGGGTTGATGAAAGCTGAGTGAGCAAAAAAAATGTCAAATGAATAACCTCAGTAGAGATCAAGCTGAGCAGTGTCACATAGAACTCCGTATACTTTAAAATGCACTGCGCAACATTTGTCGGCTCATTTCTTAGGAAAGATATGAGTATTGTGCTAAAAAAAATGCATAAAATGAGAGTTTACGGGGCTTGATCATTTCACCAACCGGCACTTGCTTGCTTTGCCAGCCTAGCTCCTGGAGCTTTGTTTACATTTAACATTGAACTTTTCAAGGCTTTTTTATGCAAGGAAAGTGATTCTGAAGGCACTTTAGTGTGTTTTTTAATTATTATTGGCACGCAGTGCCAATACTTACGTTGCTTGTAGGCGGCGTTTTCGCGTAATGCTTCCGGTTTGCCATTTTGCGAGCGGCAAATTCGAACTTACATGTTAATCCAATGGGGCCAGTTCGGCGGAAGGCTCAAGCGTGTATAAAGCACATATGCACTCAAAGTACGGCCCTGTCGGCGTTACCAAAAGGTTGTGTAGAGCTTCATAGTCTTCGGCACTGATTCCTGGGCTTATCTATCCAGTATATTTCTCAAAATCTTCATTTTGTGTGCATGCTGG
Source organism: Alitta virens (assembly GCA_932294295.1). Classification (NCBI taxonomy): domain Eukaryota; kingdom Metazoa; phylum Annelida; class Polychaeta; order Phyllodocida; family Nereididae; genus Alitta; species Alitta virens. The sequence goes on from OW028578.1 coordinate 35,356,475, forward strand.
CCGCTCGTTCATCCCTGTGTATCTCCGCCAAAGCCACCACTAAACGCCAGGTGTCGCCACTGTGTTATACTGAAGTATACAGTGTCGCCCTCTCGTGTTTAAATCTTATTATGATTGCTATCGAATTGCGCTCAGCTTGTTCGTCGCACAGAAATTTGGTACACACAGATGGCAACTGTCAAATGGTACCTACGGCAAATTTTCGAGAGCAAATGGATACCGTTTCTCTTCAGAAATTACTTCTGTGACGTTCTGCCTTTTATTCAATGTATAACTGCGTGCCAATTTGCACATTTCTATGTGCTCTAGTTCCAACTTAGTTTTCTATGTTAGAGGCATTTTTGCAAAATTTTTGCGGTATTTCGCTGTTTTTGTGGCTCTTTGCCTTGTATGCAACCCACCTCAGTGTGGCGAATTTAAGAACTATGTCTACTGAACAGAAACTCTTGAGGTTGTAGAGGTTGGCTCTTCAAACCTATCCAGAAATGCAATTACAGTTCTTTCAATTAAAATGACAGACAAAATAATTACAATTGGGACAATTTATCATGTGACTTGTATAAATGTTTTAATTGCACTTGTGCTTTGTTGAGAGCATGCCGCTGTAGGTGTGCCAAGGTGTGCAATTATAATGACAAGACTGAACCCATCTGATAATTGCTCTTAGCTGCAAAAATACATTAAGCTGAGAATGTTGCACTCATTCACACATTGCACTGAGTGATTAACTCGCAATTAGTCATTGTTATATTGAAAACATATAGCCCCATCTGGTAGTACTCTAGCACTAACACTCTATCAATCCACTACATGTACAATATCATCACCTTCTGGATTCAGTGCCGTAAGGCTCTAGTTACTAAACATTTTAGCGTAGCAACCCTTCTGATCAACCAAATGTTTAAATTCCAACACTGGCATTGTTGAACTTTGCCACTAGTTATCAAGCTTTATATTTCTGATATCGATCAGTAAATTATAAGAATATTTTCTGTGTTTTTTGAAACTAAAGTGGTTATCTCCAACAGGTCTGATAATAATGAGGCCAAACTCTCTGAAAGTTGAGCTACCATTTTCAAAATATCGAGTTATTGGTTATGAATTTCTAATATGGACATTGTCACCTTTGACCTTATATGGTGATGTTAGGCGACTGATCTGAACATGACACCCCACAAAAATGAAAAGTTCATGTTCTAAGCTTTCAAATGAGCACACTATTGTTTATATAACAGCTGGGGGCACAAAAACTGTAATTTAGGGAGGTGGCTACTGGACTACAGTTTAATATTTCAATATTTCATGTGGTAATCAATAGTTTGTTATGCAGGCTCATGTCCTAGTGGCGACTAGTAATATAAATTGCACCCTTATAACATTTTCTCATTTTCTCATTGTGAATGTTTGACATATTTATGTATGTTCAGTGCAGTAACAAGGGTGTTTTTGCTTTTCAATTTACAGTACATGCTGAAGATAGCAAAATCACAGGAGATCCCAAGAAGTCTCAGAGCAAGATCCAAGTCAGACCAGACTCAAGTGAGAGGAAATCAAGATCTTGGACACTACAATGGACAGGGTATTCCTGTCATTGAACATCAGAAAGAGAAAATTTACTGAGATTATGTGCTTCCTGGTCAGTGCTCATCTTGGGCAATCTGTTTAAGTTCAGTAACTATGACGACACATAAAAGGAGGTCGCTTGAGGTCAAAATGACAACGGAGTGAAATTGTAAAACAGTGTAAGTGGAGATGCGGTTGCATAGATTTTATTGCAAAGGCTTGAAAACAATGTCCTTGAACTTAAAGATGATGCCATAATCATCTGTGATTCTCATCAAACTAATTTGCAGTCAGTTTTACTTGGTTTGGACAAGTTTGCGTGATCATTTCACGATTATGTATCATATATATACTTTAAAAGATGACGTCAGTATCATCTGTGATTCTCATCAAACTAATTTGCAGTCAGTTTTACTTGGTTTGGACAAGTTTGCGTGATCATTTCACGATTAATATGTATCATATATATACTTTAAAAGATGACGTCAGTATCATCTGTGATTCTCATCAAACTAATTTGCAGTCAGTTTTACTTGGTTTGGACAAGTTTGCGTGATCATTTCACGATTAATATGTATCATATATATACTTTAAAAGATGACGTCAGTATCATCTGTGATTCTCATCAAACTAATTTGCAGTCAGTTTTACTTGGTTTGGACAAGTTTGCGTGATCATTTCACGATTATGTATCATATATATACTTTAAAAGATGACGTCAGTATCATCTGTGATTCTCATCAAACTAATTTGCAGTCAGTTTTACTTGGTTTGGACAAGTTTGCGTGATCATTTCACGATTATGTATCATATATATACTTTAAAAGATGACGTCAGTATCAGTATCATCTGTGATTCTCATCAAACTAATTTGCAGTCAGTTTTACTTGGTATGGACAAGTTTGTGTAATCATTTTACGAGTATGTATGCTTTAAAATAAGTCCAAATCATCTCTGAATCCCATCAAACTAATTTGCATTCAGTTTAACTGGTTTGGACGAGTTTGTGTGATAATTGTATGCTTATGTATACTTAAGATGACCGCTAAAAGTTCTGGGCTAAGTTGCTATCTGGGCAAAGTTGCTATCTGGGCAAAGGATTCTTCTTATGTTTGATAATGAAGCACTAGTTTACATTATTAATAAACAGTCAACAAAAACATTCCGAAATTATGACGCTTGTTCGGCAGCTGGTTGTAACATGTATGTTAGATAACATTTTGATTCGCGCAAAACATTCCTGGTGTTAAAAATGTGATTGCTGACCATCTGTCCTGCTTTCAGAATGCTTCAGCATTTCAGGCAGCTCCATCGCTTCAACAAGAGCCTACAATCCTGTCGCCTCTCCTGCTGCCTTGAAACAAACTGCATTGACATTATTAAGGGCAGCTTTGGCTCCATCAACACGATGCAACTACACACTTTCATGGAATCGTTTCAAAACTTTGCTGCTGGCATTTCCCAAACTGCCATGCCGGCCAGTACATCAACTGTAGTTCTTTGTATTTCTCATTTTGAACAAGGAAAAACTACAGCAGTTCTGAACCAAAAAAAGTCTTCTTTGATCAAAATGAAAAGGAAATATGAACAAGTTACTTGATGTGATTTTTGACTAAAATATTATACTTTCGTGGACAAAGAAAAGTTTGGAGGGTTTTGGAACTTTTTTTTTTGATTGATTGTTAACACAAATATGTGTACAAGGCGTGCGCTTTTGGGAGGATTTGGTGGCCTTGAAAAAGGCCGGGGATTGTTAAAACTGTTGTGTTCACATGTTCAAAAACTGGCTTATGTTCAAACCAGGAGTTGAAGATGTGGTGGGGATCTCGGATATCATGGATGGAGGTCCGGAAGGAGGCAGTGATGAGGTTCCCGCTGCTAGAGTTGGCCAATTTATTTCTGGACTAAGCATTGGTTGGAAGTGCACCTGATGCTGGGACCCAGAAGGAGGATAGAACTGCTGCTGGTGCGTCATTATCCATGGACAGGCATTCCATGATAATAAACTCCCCCATCGCACGGATTCGCCTCTCCTTCATGTCCTTAGGAGGAGCGGCCAATTGTTGCATAGTATCCTGGATGACTCCAGTAGACTGTCTGGCAATGTTCACGAGGTTGTCTATGCCAGATTGCAGTGGCGTTGCCCTCTTCCTCTTCTTGTAGGGACCACCCATCGTCTGCCGGACAGGAGGGACATCCATAGAAATGTCCGGATCCGAAATTTCCTGGGGCCCGGAATCTTCAGCTGGAGTAGAGCTCCCTTCTTCTTCGAGATTTCTAAGCGTCTCCCGTGCCTTGCAAATTTTCTTTTGAAGGGCAGTGTTCCCCTGGCGACTGGGAATTTGCGTGTTGTGGTTCAACGAGGAATCCGAAATTCGCGATTATCCAAATCTCCTCTGGGGTTCCTCTTTGCTGTACCAGATGGTCCCAGCCGAACTAATTTCCCTGCACAAGTCCGCATGGATTCCATCCAGGTCTTCAGTTGGAATCCAGTGCAGGGGACGCGGAGTTTCTTTGCCATCTCGTTGATGAGGGCCATCTTCTTGCCTATGTCCTTGTAGGTTTTCAAGGACGGGTCATAAAAGATAGGATTATCTGTAAACCAGTAAGCGATATCCTGCTCATCACTGGCTGGCAGGTACAACTTTTCCTGTTTTTTTCCTATGACCGAGGAAGGTCTAGCAGGCGAAGTAGCAGGCGAAGGAGCAGGCGAAGTAGCAGGTGCAGTAGCAGGTGCAGGCGAAGTAGCAGGTGCTGCAGCAGATGCACGATGACGAGCAGACACGAGCAGCAACCTGGGGCTCATCATTACTACTGCCAGCTTCTGATGACATTCTCGTTGGCACTGGCAAACGCGTCTTGGCAGGAGATCTTTTGGCAGCAGCAGTCCTCTTGGCAGGAGATTTTGCAGCAGCAGTCCTCTTGGCAGGAGATCATTTGGCAGCAGCAGTCTTCTTGGCAGGAGATCTTGCAGCAGACTTCTTCATTTTCTTCACAGGAAGAGCACTCTTCTGCGATGTCTTTCTCGGCTTTTCAGAGTCATCAGAAGATTCAGTAGATTGTTCTGTGTCCACTGCAGGCTTTTTTGTGGAGCCTGGTCTTTTTTATCGGCATGATAAAACATTTCTGGAGCGGTCTATTGGTCTTCTATGTGTGTTAGCAAAATGCTGAATGATCTCCTGATCACTGGTCAATCTTTATATACTACCTAGATAGCGTACCCCGCTGTGATGACATAACAAACCCAGATACCATTGCGTCATTTCCAGTTAGTCCAAGCGCGTTGGATCTACATCATTCACTAGTATTAAACCCACGGGGTGCCACTTTAAACCCAACGACTGAATTCTGGCACTCCTACAACTCGGCGAGTCACTCCTGGAACCCGCCGAGTTACTCCTCGCACTCCTGAACAACCTGCCGGGTGTAGTACGAGTGAAATTAGCGCCGAGTGACTCCTGGTACATGCCGAGTAACCCGTCGAAGTCGACGGGTTACTCGGCGTGTACCAGGAGTCACTCGCCGAGTTCGACGGATTCACTACGGATTTTTGGAAATCCGTCAGAATCCGCCGAGTGTGCTGTGCAGCTCCAAATCTCACGGATTGGCTACGAATCCCAGGAGTTACTCGCCGGGTATCTCCCGAGTGCGAGGAGTAGTCGCAGAGTTTAGTACGGAAGGGACCCGAGAAGCGTGTTACATAATACTACGAGTTGACTACGGGAAATGGGGCTTAAGAAGCATTCAGGTGGAAAATAAGACATGCTGGATATCCCACCACACAAACACCATGATGCTTTTGTATACATGTTCAATATTGTTTACTGCAGTTGATGTTTGTTGAGGAATGTCAATAGCAATCAGTGTTGATGATACAATGTTTGTTGAGGAACGTCAATAACAATCAGCGTTTATGATATTACTTTCAAAATTTTCATAGCCATATCCCCAAGTTCTGCTCTCAACATATCCTGAAGTTCCACAAGCTGGCCTATTGGCTGTCACTCTATGGGTCGTGCTTTCACCAAGCATGAAGAAAACATCCATCACAAGGAGATCCATCACAATGAGCAACTCCATCTTGTCAAGTCAAACAAGTTCAGGTTAAGCTGCCATTCCACCTTAAAGCCCCGTTCCCACATAGCCGAGTTTCTCGTAGTCAACTCGTAGTATTATGTAACACGCCTCTCGGGCCCAATTCGTACTAAACTCTGCGATTACTCCTCGCACTCGAGAGATGTTCGGCGAGAAACTCCTCTGACTCGTAGCGAACTCGTGAGATTTGGAGCCGAGAATGCCGAGTATCCCGAGTATGCCGCGCTGCACGGCACACTCGGCGAATTATCCAGGAGTCCAAAAACTCGGCCATGACTCGCCGAGTTACTCCTCGAACTCGCCGAGTTACTCCTCGAACTCGCCGAGTTACTCCTCGAACTCGCCGAGTTACTCCTCAAACTCGCCGAGTTACTCCTCAAACTCGCCGAGTTACACCTCGAACTCGGCGAGTTACTCGGCGCTAATTTCACTCGTATTACACTCGGGGGGGATGTTCAGGAGTGCGAGGAGTAACTCGGCGAGTTGTAGGAGTAACTCACCGAGTTGTAGGAGTAACTCGCCGAGTAACTCGTCGAGTTCTACCTTTAGTACATGCATCATCAGCGTAGGGGGTCGTATATAATATAAAAGGCCGCTGCTCCTATAATATTAGTCCGATTTTCGTCAAAGATTGTTTTGTAGTATAATTCATAGTGACTCCATAGGTATTTTCGGATTGACAATAGACCAAATATTAAGCGAGATAGTCGTCTGAGAAGGCGGTTGTCTGGCGGCGGCTGCTGCTCCATTTATATTATTCTGATTTTCGTCAAATAAATATTGTTTTGTAGTATAATTATAGTGACTCCATAGGTATTTTCGGATTGAAAATAGACCAAATATTAAGCGAGATATTCGTCTGAGAATGTAGCTAGGTTGGCGGAGGCAAACAGTGGTGCTCTCGCAGACGTCCGCGCCCGGACTGTATCAATGCAGGTAAGGCTGAGCGCTACTTTAAAAGGCTGCTGCTCCCCTAATATAAGTCCGATTCTCGTCAAATAAGACTGCATTTTAGTATACTTCACACTGATTCCATACGTGTTTTCGGATCGAAAATATACCAAATATTAAGCGAGATATTCATCTGAGAAGGCGGTTGTCTGAGGGCGGCTGCTGCTCCATTTATATTATTCCGATTTTCGTCAAATAAATATTGAATTATAGTTGAGTTCATACTTATTCCACACAGATTTTCAGATTGAAAATAGACCAAATATTAAGCGAGATATTCGTCTGAGAAGGCAGGTAGTCTGGCGGCGGCAAGGTGCTCTGTGTATGGCCCTGACTTGAATGGTGTAGTCAATATTTTTGACCATTTTATATACATTGTTTGGATGAGCTTTATTGCAATTCATTTCTACTCATTCTGCCAACTGCCATGACTGTTATGTCAATTGCTATTAGCATTTTGAATGATACAAAGAATGGGTGTAGAGAATACAGCAAATTCAATACATGTGTCAATTGCCTAATTGCCTAAATTGGGGTTCTTTGACCTGTCATTTCATGGTTTGTTCAAAGATGACACAGTAATATGACATTGTCTTGATTGTCATTCACAATTACAAAAATATGTAATTGCTTTCATTAATTAAAAGCAATATATTTAATTGTAATTACCAGGCAATGATTATATTTGTATAACTTTCTTATCTTTTTGTGTTAATTTGAATCTTATTGTGATATTATGATCAGTATAAATTTGTGTATATTTTGTAAAATTTAAATCGAATATTGATATTGTAATTAGTATTTGTGATTTGATCTGTGATTTTATTTGCTATATTTAATTTACTTATACTGGTGCTCCCTGAAGCGTCCGCGCCCAGACTGTATTAATGCAGAAAGCTGAGCGCTTCTTTAAAAAGCTACTGCTCCCTTAATATTAGTCCGATTTTCGTCAAATAAAGATTGTGTTGTAGTATAATTCATAGTGACTCCATAGGTGTTTTCGGATCGAAAATAGACCAAATATTAAGCAAGATATGCATCTGAGAATGCAGGTAGGCTGGCGTCGGCCTATCATTCGATGGGTGACTCGTCGCTGTCGTAGCTACCTTGCTTCACCCGGCGAGTCACTCCTACAACTCGGCGAGTCACCCGCCAAGTCACCCGCCGAACCCGCCGAGTAACTCGGCGAGTAACCCGCCGAGTCACTTTTTCCGCCAGAATTCGTCGCCAACTCCTCGAATTTTGGCCGTTACGTAATACTACGAGTTGACTACGACAAACTCGGCTATGTGGGAACGGGGCTTAAGGACCATCCAATGTGTGTAAACGCCTCATCAGCACCAAGGAGCATCCAATAAGGAACTAAGTTTTATTTCATTGAACCTAAACCAGAAATTAAGGCAAACAACCTTTAACAGGTAAAGACAAGCTCTAAAACCTGATGCAATGTCGGTAAGTGCTCAACTATTGACTATCTTATCTAAAGCCTAAGAAGCATTCAGGTGGAAAATAAGACATGCTGGATATCCCACCACACACACACCATGATGCTTTTGTATATGTTTACTTGTTCAATATTGTTTACTGCAGTTGATGTTTGTTGAGGAACGTCAGTTGGCGTTTGTTGAGGAACGTTGGCGTTTGTTGAGGAACGTCAAGAGCAATGCGTGCTATCTCTACTATGTTCAAAATTTTCATAGTTAAATAAACACTGCTCTCAACATATCCCAAAGTTTCACAAGCTCCTCTTTTGGCTGTCACTCTATGGGTGATGCTTTGACCAAGCATGAAGAAAAACATCCATCACAACGAGCAACTCCAAAATCAAAGGAAAAATACTAATAACAAATACATTAGACCTTTTAACCTAATAATGGCATTATTTAAACTAACATGCTGCGAGAATCATCGGACCAATTTTGGGTCAAGCATTGTTAAAGGTGCCCTGTAGTGACCACAGGTTAAAAAAAAGCTGACAATCAGCAATTTCATACCATGATGCATGCTGTTGTATGCTGCATGCTGTTGTATATGCTGCATGCTGTTGTATGCTGCATGCTGTTGTATATGCTGCATGCTGTTGTATGATGCATGCTGTTGTATGCTGCATGCTGTTGTATGATGCATGCTGTTGTATGATGCATGCTGTTGTATGCTGCATGCTGTTGTATGATGCATGCTGTTGTATATGCTGCATGCTGTTGTATATGCTGCATGCTGTTGTATGATGCATGCTGTTGTATGATGCATGCTGTTGTATGATGCATGCTGTTGTATGATGCATGCTGTTGTATGATGCTCAGGTGCTGATGAGGCGTTAAACAATAAACAATATAACTGTTGTATGATGCATGCTGTTGTATGATGCATGCTGTTGACTTGTTGAATCTTGTTGACTGCAGTTGCCGTTTATTGCTTTTTGTTTGTTGTTGAGTAAATTTAAAAGGAAGAACTCTTTTAATGACTAACTTTCCAATTTTATGTTGTACATTGAATGATTACATCTCTTAAACACACACCTCCAAAAAGCTTAAACGAGCACATCTATTAAACATGCACTTCCAAAAGGCTAACTACCAAATTAAAGAATAAATAGTGACCACAGGTTAAAAGGTTCATTGAGCAAAGTCGGTGGCTGTTTATTGATGAAACGCCAATTACAGTGGGCCACATATTAACTACTTTTAAAAACCATAGTTCACTACATGCCCGCACCACGGTTGACATATCCCTAAGTTCCACAAGCTCACCTTTTCACTGTCACTCTATGGGTCGTGCTGTGACCAAGTATAAAAAAAACATCCATCACAAGGAGCAGCTCTATCTTGTCAAGTCAAACTAGCTCAAGGAAAGCTACCATTCCACCTTAAGGAGCATCCAATAAAGCAACAAAGTTTTATTTCATTGAACGTCAGCCAGAAATCTACTACCAAAATAAAATAGATGCTGAACCCTCACTACAGTAAATGCTCAACTATCGACTACTATTTTCAAAAATTCTTTGTGTTTTGTGACAGCATGCTTCTTAGCCTTGTGTTTTGTTTCAGCGTGCTTCTTAGCCTTCAGATTAGTGACAGCATGCTTCTTAGCTGTCAGATCTTTTGTATGTTGTTGAGGATCTTTTGTATGTTGTTGAGGCACATTTACAAGATGACTCCATCCTTCAATATCACTTTAGCGTTACGGCGGGGGCCTAGGGCGGGGGCCTAGGGCGGGGGCCTAGGGCGGGGGCCTAGGGCGGGGGCCTAGGGCGGGGGCCTAGCTCAGAGGTAGCGCTCTGGGCTTCCAACCGCTGGGTCCTGGGTTCGATTCCCGGTCGAGCCTATGTTGGTTGGCTGTTTCATCCTTCGTCTCATTGCCATGGTCTCTGCCTGTCCTAATTAGCCCAACTGGTGCAGAAATACAGGACGTAAAGCCCTAATCACACACACACACGGCGGGGGCCTAGCTCAGAGGTAGCGCTCTGGGCTTCCAACCGCTGGATCCCGGGTTCAATTCCCAGTCAAGCCTAAGTTGGATGGCTGTTTCATCCTTCGTCTCATTGCCATGGTCTCTGCCTGTCCTAATTAGCCCAACTGGTGCAGAAATACAGGACGTAAAGCCCTAATAACACACACACGCTTTAGCGTTATAAGTAATATATAAAGGGCTAAGTCACTCATAAACGCACACTTTCAAAAAAAAGCAAACCACGACTGATTAGACCACTTAACTTATTAATTACATTAATTTAATCAAACTATCATGCTGCAAGAATCTTCAGACCATCTCGCATCAGGCAGGTTAAAAAAATTGCTGACAATCAGCAACTTCATTCCATGATGCTGTTGTATGCTGTTGACTTGTTGAATCTTGTTTACTCCAGTTGGTTTTTTTTAAGTAACGTCAAGAACAGTGAGTATAGAAGATACTACTTTAAAAATGTTCGTAGTGCCTTAAAATCCCACTGCTCTTGACATATACCAAAGGTCACTCCATGGGTGGTGCTTTGACCAAGCAGGAAGAACAACATTCATCACAAGGAGCAACTCCATCTTTTGTATGCTGTTGACTTGTTCAATATAGCTGACTGCAGTTGATCTTTGTTGAGCAGAGTTTTATCCATTTGACTACTTTCAAAATGTTCATAGTTAAATGAACATGCACTGCTCTTGAAGCTCTTAGCATTGTTTTTTGTGACAGCATGCTTCTTAGCCTTCAGATAAGATGGGATTCGATCTTATCTGTGATTCTTTTTGTGAGATGTTGGAAAATAAGACAAGCTGGGTATCACACCATACACATCATGATACTTTTGTATGTTGTTGAGGCACATTTGCAAGACAGCTACGTCCTTCAGTTTTACTTTAGCATTACAAGTAACACCTGAAGGGATAGCCACTCAGAAATGCACACTTTTTCATAAAAGCAAACCACGACTGATTAGACCTCTTAACTTATTAATTACATTAATCTAATCAAATTATCATGCGGCAAGAATCATCAGACCATCTTGCATCAGGCAGGTTAAATTCCTTGAAAAGCTGGTAATCAGCAACTTCATGATGCCGTTGTATGCTGAATTTTGTTGAATCTTGTTTCTCCAGTTGCTCTTGATTACTCCAGTTGCTGTTTTTTAAGTAAGGTCAAAAGCAGGGTCACGTGTAATTAACTTTAAAAATGTTCGTAGTTAATTAAAGGTGCACTGCTCTTGACATATACCAAAAGTAACTCCATAGTTGGTGATTGCAGTTGATCTTTGTTGAGCAGAGCTTTATCCATTTCACTACTTTCAAAATGTTCATAGTTAAATGAACGTGCACTGCTTTTTAAGCTCTTAGCATTGTGTTTTGTGACTGCATGCTTCTTAGCCTTCAGATGCCCTCGAAGGTCCTGGGCCTCCACGCGGCGTGGGTGGAAACACTTGGGGGTGAAGTCCTCTATCCCAGTGGCTAAAACAGGGCAGTGCGCTTCGCACAAGCTGCTCCAGCTTTACAGGAGGGTGTGTCCCCTACCATACAGGGTGTAAAGATTCGTCCTCTTGGGCTCTGTCAAGAGGCATGCCCTCGAAGGTCTTGAGCCTCCATGCGTCTAGGGGGGGAAACACTTGGGGTGAAGTCCTCTATCCCCAGTGGCTAAAACAGGACAGTGCGCATTGCACAAGCTGCTCCAGCTTACAGGAGGGTGTGTCCCCAACCATACAGGGGAAACAAAAATGGAAATGTCTTCAGAGAATAGTCCAAACCGGCTCGCACGTCGCTCGGGTAAACAAGGTGCGCGTCCCTCAGCGGTAAACCAGGCTGAGGTCGAAAAATTGGCTAGCAGGACAGCCCAATGTTGGATCTTCGTATTGTTCAGATCTTTCGTGAACAATGAGGTGAGGGGCTTGTGATCCGTGAAGGTCCTGTAGCTGGCGCCCCAGAGGTAAGGGCGCAATTGCTTGAGGGCGTAGACGACCGCATAGGCCTCTTTCTCGATTGTCGCCCATCGTCTCTGGGTGTCGGACAATTGCTTAGACAGGTATACGATTGGGTGCACCACTCCAGCTTCATCCCTCTGGCATAATATGGCGCCAATGGCGTAATCACACGCGTCAGTGTACAACTGATACGGCTGGTCCGTACATGGATGAGCCATCACACTGTCACTGGTTAAACAATAACTCACACACACACTAAGAGCTTTTCGTACATCTCCTGTAGAGAGCTTGTATGTACTGGCAGGGGAACCTCCACTTTCCCTTCGTCGTATCAAGTTGTCCATGCAATACCTACTTAAAGTAGCTTCAACTCCAACAAATCCTACATATGATGTAATATTTCATGCAAAATACATGCATCATCATGAATCTTGTTCAAACGCCATTCGACCACTGGGATTACGCTTGAAATTCTATCTTGAGGCTGCAAAAATTGATACTACAATCATTGCCGAGACGGAAGTACCACCCATTCCGCCATGGATTCTCCCAGTCCCGAAAGTTATACTGGATTTGGCAGAGCTTAAGAAAAGCGAAACCAATCCGGTAGACTATCAAAACCTATTTTATAGTATAAGGTTTAAATACCAGACCACTGCTCAATATACACTGCAGAATTAACAGCTATTTACCTTGCCTTAAAGAACATCGAGGACTCAGAATCAGATCGTTATGTTACCTGTTCTGATTCCAAATCTGCTCTTCAAGCAATCCAAAATAAACAACTTGATAACCCTGGGATCTTAGATGTTCTTATTAAGTATTTCTATCTTCACGAATACAAAGACGTAGTATTCTGCTGGATTCCTGGACACGCTGGAATTGAAGGGAATGAAAAAGCAGACCTGGCAGCAAAAAGGGCTCTTACAAAAGAGATAACTGATTTTACCATTCCATACACTGATTTTAAAATGACTATAAAATCTTTTATCATGTCTTGCTGGCAAAGACAATGGAATGAATGTAATAACAACAAGTTGCATTCAATCTTACCTTGCATTAAAAATAAAATACCTAGTAGGTTCAATACTCGCAAAGATCAAGGAATATATCACAGATGCCTCATAGGACATTCAAGACTTACACATTTACACCTTTTAGTCAATGAACCGGCACCGGTATGCCAGAGTTGTCGGTGCCCCCTAACAATCAAACATATTTTATTAGATTGCAGCCACTTACAACACTTTAGAAGACCTTTGTTTCAAGCTAATACCTTACAACATCTCTTTACCAGATATCCAACCCAGACAATTATTGATTTTTTATATGCTTCTGGTTTCTACTACCAAATATAGTTAATCACTCTTAACCTAGAGAGCCTCTACATAGCCCACTCAGGTGCTGATGAGGCGTTAAACAATAACTCACACACACACACACACACATGATGGGCTGTTAGCAATAATGTAACATGACGTTAATAATGTACATCCTTTATTGCTCACAATGTACATCCTTTATTGCTCACATATCTCACCTGACGTTTGGTTAGACGCACTCTGAGTTTGAGCCCTGTATCTAATGCATCCTTTTTAATAACTTCTTCCGGTAAATTAACTTCCAGTAAGTTAACTTCTGTAGGTGAGGCCTGTTGCTCGGACAAATCAATCAAGGAAGGCATTGAATTTTGCAAGTCAATTCTTTAGGTGAGGCCTGTCGCTCGGGAAAATCAATCAAGAAAGGCATCAAATTTTTGCAGGTCAATTCTTTAGGTGAGGCCTGTCGCTCGGGAAAATCAATCAAGGAAGGCATCGAATTTTTGCAGGTCAATTCTTTAGGTGAGGCCTGACGCTCGGGAAAATCAATCAAGGAAGGCATCGAATTTTTGCAAGTCAATTCTTTAGGTGAGGCCTGTTGCTCGGGAAAATCAATCAAGGAAGCCATCGAATTTTTGCAGGTCAAATCAATTGGGCCGCACACAGGTGATGCCTTAAAGAAACAAAAAAACACTTAATAGAATTCTTTAAGCCCCAGAAAAGAATACATTTAACGTTTGGTGACGGACAATACATCAAGATCACATTTTCCATACACTTATCTTGGGATGGGTGAGCCTTTCTTATGAAATCATACACTTCACTTGAAACAACCTGCTATACATGCTAAAATTAATAGATAATAGTGTCACTTACTGACTGATTTCTTTCCAGAGCTTCTGTGATGTTATTCAATTCTATTTTACATTTTTCAAACAAAACTTTCAAATTCCTGGCAGACATCTGAACATTTTGAATAGCTGCTTCGTACGCCATTCTTTTAGCCTTTTATGAGGTTTGTTAACAAACCTCATAATGGAACAAAAAGTGGATCCATAACCATTTAAGTAACACGGATTAACAGGGGGGGGGGGGAGATTAGTCAGAAACACACAAAGTCATTAAAGCAGAGTTTATCAAACCATTGGTTTATTAACAAAAAGGGTGGGTGTAATTAGAGAGAGGGGGAGGGGCCTGATATACCAGACGCCAAGGTTAATTAATTTACATACTTCAAATTTGTTCCAGGACATTGGTGAACAAATTTATAATGGTTTAGTATGGTGTAGCATGTCCTGTTAGACTGCTTTTTATGAAAGAGATATTCAAACCATTCAGAAAAGTTTTGTTTAAATCCAATTCATGTCTTGTTAAAATCAAATTCATGTCATGTTAACCATTAAAGGTCATTAAGGAAAGTGATACTTAGCTTTTGCATTAGATTCGCTCACCCAGTCATTCCAGCACTGAGGACCAAAGCCAAACACAAATCAAGTCTGTAATAAAAATTAAAATTTATATGGATGAATGTGTTTCTCTTTTTTATGCTAATAAATCATACCTTATGTTTCAAATTTCAATATATCTCTCAGGAAAGTGTTACTTAGCTTTTTGCATTAGATTCGCAGATTCGCTCCCCCAGTCATTCCAGCACTGTGGGCCAAAGTCTGTAAAAAGAAACATTTATATGGATAAACCTGTTATGCTTATAAAATATACTTCATGGTTCAAATTTCAATATTTCTCCCTTTGTACTTTATGTTCAAGTATTCATTTCCACAAGGCAGACCATTATGTAAAAAAATGGTCTTGGGCAAATCATCAACTGGGCCCCACTAGTGCACTTCAAAAGAGAAATGCATCAAATGATAACCAAAGATCGAAAGTATTGTGAAAGATCGAAAGTATTGCAACAGCAGTTTATTGTGTGTGTTTGTGTTTAATGCTTCTTCAGCATAACTTAGCTAAACCCTTTACTACGATTGTAAATTAATTAGCTGTGCTCGGGTAAACGTGAAAGGGAATGAAACGTGACTAATATAATTTTCACCAATGTAAATTAATTGGCTGTGCCCTGGGTAAACGAGAAAGGCAATGAAACATGACTAATATTATTTTCACCAATTTTGAGTGGATAGGTATTAATGAGGGGTTAAACACACAAATGCACTTTCTCCTGTGTACACGTGACATGAAGTGAACAAATAAGTTAGTCATATCCAAGGTCATTTACAGCAAAACACTTTTTTCCCACGCCACTAAGGGGGCAGGGGCCTAGCTCAGAGGTAGTGCTCTGGGCTTCCAACCGCTGGGTCCCGGGTTCGATTCCCGGTCGAGCCTAAGTTGGATGGCTGTTTCATCCTTCGTCTCATTGCCATGGTCTCTGCCTGTCCTAATTAGCCCAACTGGTGCAGAAATACAGGACGTAAAGCCCTAATCACCCACCCACCCACCCACGCCACTAAGAATTTATACCCTGGCGACACCTAGTGTATATGGCTTAGCGTTATACAGTGGCGACATATTGTGTAAGAATATGTATACCCTAGCTACACCTAGTGTGTATGGCTTTGTACAGTGGCGACGCATTGTGTATGGCGTTCTACCATGGAGCCACCATTCTACCTAGAGTTAAGGCAGATGCCTCATAGGACATTCAAGACTTACGCATTTACACCTTTTAGTCAATGAACCGGCACCGGTATGCCAGAGTTGTCGGTGCCCCCTAACAATCAAACATATTTTATTAGATTGCAGCCACTTACAACGCTTTAGAAGACCTTTGTTTCAAGCTAATACCTTACAACATCTCTTTACCAGATATCCAACCCAGACAATTATAGATTTTTTATATGCTTCTGGTTTCTACTACCAAATATAGTTAATCAATCTTAACCTAGAGAGCCTCTACATAGCCCACTCAGGTGCTGATGAGGCGTTAAACAATAACTCACACACACACTCATATCGGCTTCAACGGGCAACTGCCACAGCCATATAAATGTTCAACATGCAAGAAACCGTTCAGTAGTGTTATTGTTTAACACCTTATTAGCACCTGAGTGGGCTATATCGAGACCTGTTGTTGACATAGCAAATGGGCGGGGGCCTAGCTCAGAGGTAGCGCTCTGGGCTTCCAACCGCTGGGTCCCGGGTTCGATTCCCGGTCGAGCCTAAGTTGGATGGCTGTTTCATCCTTCGTCCCATTGCCATGGTCTCTGCCTGTCCTAATTAGCCCATCAGGTGCAGAAATACAGGACGTAAAGCTCTGATCCACCCACCCACTTGACATAGCAAATAAATGTTACAGACAACACAGCCAGGCAGAGCCAAATTCCATTGCATTGGATACAACCACCATGAACCACGAGGGTTTTGTTTACTCAAGGTCTTGATTTGTTACAAAACTAATTGTACAGATCATTGACAGTGTTCTTACACATTTGGAAAAAGGTATTAAGAAGAAACAGAGTTAGGCATGCCCCTTTTAAGGTATGCCCCTTTTAAGGATGATGGTTAACTCACGAGGTCTGAACTCTCATCACCTTGCCAGAGAGAGGAACATCCAATGTCAAAGCAAAGCTATTGTTAAGAATTGATATATAATATGTAAATGTGCAAAACTAGCACATTTACATATTATATATCAATGTGAATTGCACAAATTAATTATAAAAAAAGTTAATTACAAAGAAAAAAAGTGAATTAAAAAGGAAAAAGTGAATTAAAATGAAAAAGCCAATAACTGAGCATATTTTTCCATATTCACACCAGGTGCTATATGATCCATAGTTTATTTATTGCATGATAAGGACTTGAAGGTTTTTTTTTTTAAATTATTTTTTCAACTTACTTAAATAACTGCATTTTTATGTTAATTACTATTTTTATGTTAATTACTAATCAATGATTCATTCAACAACAGACGGGCCAATGCTAGCAGCTAGGGTATACTTTGAATTGAGCCCTCGAAGGTCCTGGGCCTCCACGCGGTGAGGGTGGAAACACTTGGGGTGAAGTCCTCTATCCCCAGTGGCTAAAACAATGCGACGGGATCAGTTTCTTAGATTGAAAACTCGACCAGCATGGTTAAATTTGAATGTTTTATTATCACTAAAATAATATATCTTAATATTGTCACGAAACGCAATGTAGCAGTGCACAACAGTTCTTACATTTTAATGAACCTTATGAAATAACAATTGAGTAAACATACCTTTTATCTCTCCTGACATTTGAGAGATTTTCTAACATCACATCTTATGCCAGTTTGCACAACTCTCCTGCTTACAACTGTCCTGCCCACCCTGTACAGGCGTGCTTTTTCTATTTACACACTCTTAAGGCAGGATGACACTCTGGCCTGCATCACGGCACATGCTTAGCTGTAATTTCTATTTATAACCATTACATCCGGAAGCAGTGATTACAACCATCACTAACCATATTATCATAACACAAATGCTAAAAGATAGACATTATGACATCACCGTTGGAACATGTGACGTTTGATGCAAACGGCATAAGCATTTGTGCGTTGCGAAATAGTTCAAATAATAATACAAGTGTAATAAACACAAATACAAAAGTAATTAGTGATTAACAATTAATATTAAAGTAATCAGAGCCTGGCAAGAAGGACCACAGGGCCACCAAGCCTCCCCACACATCCCAATGACACACACATATCTACATAGAAACAATGAAACAACTGTCAATAAAAGTCAAATGGTCAATTGAAGTCATAACGAATTATAGTCCTTAAATTCGTATTATTATTATATAAAGTTTGAGCGAACTAAAACTACAGTTCCATGAATAACCACTATTATAACGAGTCAAATATCGCACGATTTACAACCCCAGAGTTTTGCAAATGAGGAATGCAAACGAGGATTGCAAAAGAGGTGTGGTTGAAAGTCACTCGGCAAAGTGATATAGTCTAGAAGAAGAAGAAGAATATGAAGATAATGACGAATCTTGTTCCATCTGGAAGATGAAGAAGATGAAGTAGAAGAAATGATCCAAGAACATTCCACGAACGAAGGCAACATAAGACGAGATGGGGTGGAAGGGATCAAGAACTCCGGAACAGTGTCACTAATACACAGGGCGGGGGCCTAGCTCAGAGGTAGCACTCTGGGCTTCCAACCGCTGGGTCCCGGGTTCGATTCCCGGTCGAGCCTAAGTTGGATGGCTGTTTCATCCTTCGTCTCATTGCCATGGTCTCTGCCTGTCCTAATTAGCCCAACTGGTGCAGAAATACAGGACGTAAAGCCCTAATCACACACACACACACACACTAATACACAACCGAGATTTGTAGATGACGTAGTAGTTAGCACTCGAAGTACGACCATAATGACAGTTGTATGGTACGTCTTGTAGACAGTAGAATCGCACCTGTAGTCTTATAGATCAATGTGTGCCAAAAAGGTGCATGAGTAAGCGAGGTAGCAAGCCTGCAGCGAAGATGGACCAAGCGTCTGAAACTCGGGCAATAAAACAAAACAAGAATTAGTTACTATAATAAAATAATGTAATACATCACATCATAGTATAATAATCACAATAAAAATAGGTAATAAAATCATCAATATCAGCTCTGCGAATTATACAGAGTAATAAAGTATTCGTTCTATTTCTGAACTAAATTGATTATACAAATAAGTATTAAAGTATTATAAGTGCAAGTCATTAAGTCATTACTCATTAAGTAAATGAGCATTAACTGATCCAATTAAGGATAATGTAAGTAAGTAATTAAGGAACTGTATCCTTGTAGTGCATTCAAAATAATCAATGATTACGCTTCAGCAAATTTAACCAAACGAGCATTCATGCCACTTCGTGCTCAAGCAAGGTCAAGTCAACCATACTTAATACAACAACTAACTACAAAACTAACTAAGTATCCAAGTAAGTCAATTGTAAATAACCGGTTGGACCCATCGTTAACTTGAGTTAACGAGGAGCGTCAACTCCATAAAATAAGTAGAGGCGCAAGCAAGCTCTCCTCAGCGGACATCCCCGCACAATGGTCGCTTTTGACAAAGAAAGCTCGCTTGAAAGTAAGTAACATGGTATTTAAGTTTTATAATTATATTCTAGGTAACGATTAACATTCAGGTAATAGCAACAATAATGACTTAACAGTCACATAAAATGAATTTGGAAGATGAAATAGTTTTTTTTAAATTTTGACAATTAACCATAAAGATGGTTGACATTAGTACATGTTAGTGAGTTAGAGTAATGAATTAACTCTAAGTAGTGCAAGGCATAATTAACTCAGTTGTCTCCGGACAGAAATCCATTAACAACTGTTTTTGGTTCAGGTGATCGATATCGATAATGATTTTGCAGTATAGTTGATGGAAAATGGAATCAATTTGGAATAATTGAATGTACACTTCGTTTATAAACAAAATTAAATTCTAGGAGAAACAATTATAGGAACTTGGTTCCATGAGGCGACGGCCTGTAAGTTTTGACCCTGCTGGGCTGCTATTTCTGCAACAAATTTGTGGAAAGAAGAAGTGTATTCAAGATGGGTCGGAAAAGAGAAACGGATTCAAAGTAGTGAAGAAACCTTCAGCGTATTGTTCCCGCATTGCGAGCATGTAATTGGTCTTTTCTATGCATGAAACATAAAGATCTTCAGTTTCGCTATGGAATGTCTCCTCGGACACATCCTCAGGAACGCAATCAAGCATTCGCAAGTACGCTTCAAAATAAGCGGTTACATTGGCTTTCAAACTTGGAGAACAAACAACTTGATCGTACAAAAACATGAAATGCGGACTCGTGTGATAATAATTAAGATCTGCTATTGCGCAAGGAATAAGTAAGATAAATGAAGTAGGATCCGAGATCCATATTTTGGAGTCTTGTCTAAATAATTGCGACAATCTTTGTCTGACGGCCAAACCGAAGCAATAACACAGCAGTTCATGAATTCGAAGTTCTGGTTCTACTATTAAAGTATCAACTGATCTCTGTTCAGTTAGACACGGGAATCCATCAAAACAAAAAAGCTGTATAGCTTTTTGAGCTTCTAACATGCGAGGAAACCAACGGGTATAAGCAAACCCTTGTAAGGTATATCTGTAGAAAGTAATCTTTAATCGGTGAGGTAACGACCTGAAATAAAACTTTAACAATCAGAATCTATAATTAAACTTCTACTCTACTAAATGGAGCAGATGATTATTGTTGTCTTTCCTCTAACATAACTGTTTGTCTTTTCTTTTCCAACTCTTCCAACAAAGGTTCATAAGGACCTGGATTGTTATCCAAATTTAAAGCTTTCGCACGTCCAACCAACTCGTAAAAATGCATCTGATCACATGTGAATAATCTAACTGCAAAATGTCTCCCTTCTGTAATAGCCTTGACTTTTAGAACTTTCACTAGTGGCACTCTAACCAATGATGGTAACGGAATATATAATTCCGAAATGCATTCATTTCTTCCCAAGTGACAGCCATAACTGAGAAAAGTTTGTAATGCATAAAGGTAAAGCCACAAGGCTTCAAAATACCCCGAAAATGCAATCTTGAAACGTGAGATTTCAAAGAAAATAGATAAAGCAAAACGCGATCCTTTCCGTTAAATAATTCGACGTAAAGATGAATTTTGCTAGGGGTAACTAGAGAAGGATGTCTGAACTCAAATAAAGCACCCCTAGATAAGTAAGTAATGAACCGCTTTGCCAAGTAACAAGCAATTAGAAATGCAAATGTGAAAAGAATATGAGATATAGTAAGATATCGGTAAGTCTGAGCTGTCAGGTTAACCGAAGGAATGCTAGTCATTGTCGTGGAAATTTGCCTGGCTTTAGAACTACCAAGAGCTCTTGAAAAGACTAAAGATGTCAATAAAGTCTGAGTACCTGATGTTTTGCAACATAAATACAAGAGCAAAACGAAAGCTAGTGTGCCAATAATCGACATGATGAAAGTAACACCAAAATGAGCAGATTTTGGTGTCCACCAATTTCTAATCTGCAATTGTTCATACAATTTCGCATCTTTCTTCTTAAATTTCTCATTTTTCTTTTGCAATTCTTGCGCTAGCTGTCTCAAACTAATAGAGTTTGGCAAAGTATCAAGAAATTCTGAATCATGTTCTGCAAATGCCAATGATAATTACGGTAACGATGTATTGGAACCCTTTGTCAAAATATCTGTAATATTTACGCTTGAAAATTCCTGTAATTCTTGAAATGTCTGCTGAGCAATGGAATTCACCACATAAGTCAACAAAAATGGAGTAGATGTATTTTTCAAACAATAATCAGTCTGTCTGCCTAATTGAAAAATCGGACCCTTAATATGGCACTCACATATTGCACTATATGAAATCAAACCATATCTAAAACCATCAATCACTTCATCTGCCTTTCCTTCACATCTCTTTATCCAAGGTGTTTCAACGTTTGCTAATAGAATAGCATTTCTACCGTGCAAAATAGATGGCAACAAAACTTGTCTAACTTTCTTGTAACTGATACTGCAATGTTGTTGAATGTCATTCTGACTGCGAAACCAAAATAGGTCACTAAGGCAACTTGGAGTTGTTCTATTGAATTCCAACACAGGAGAACTACAGTAATGTAGGCCACTGTGGAGTAAACACTGTTTTAAATCTCTCTCTGTCAATTGGAGGTAATTCTGGGAATTCTGTGCAAAGTATGGAGGCAATTCATCTATCTCAGTGTAATCCGGATTTGAACTCAAGGTAATTTTTGTAGTTGTCCAGGGAACTGGAACGCTATTGACACCATAAAGTGAATAGACTAAGCTATCAACAGAAATGATAGGTACTTCTATCTGAAGCAACAACCCACTTTTCACTGGGCTGGTATATACGTCAGCATGGTTCAAATAATACGCAATTGATGTCGTAGCTAATTTCATTCCAGTATGAGATTTTTGTAATTGCTTTTCTGTCTGAGAAATGAAAGTATTCAATTTTGAAGGAGGTAACAAACTAGACGAAATTTTTCCAGCTGTCAATTGTTGTAATGACTGCAAAAGAATTTCAGATTCTTGAATAAGATCTTTATACTGACTAGCATGCGTCTGCCAAAGATGTAAATAATTTGAAGTTAACAGACTAAGTAATTTTGTACCAACAATTCTATGCTGTACTAAATTCAACTTTCTTGCATATTCATTCACTGCAGTTTGCAAATTGACAGTTGTTGACCGAATATGATTATACGTCTTTCGTATTGCAATGGAAGCATTCTCGAATTGATCTGCAATTATTTCAATAGCCACTGCCAAATCTTCTCTAACCTGAACAATTTCACCTACAGACAAATCTTGTCTCTCGACTATGAGAGCAACAACATCTTCTAAAACTTCAAATCTATCCTTTGTCAGCTTATTCAAATGCGCTATGCCACCTTGAGGAAGGATACAAAGTCCATAAACTTCTCTTATACGAGCATTCCAATGTGACCTATCCGACTTAAATTTTCGCAAGTACGCTTCAAAATAAGCGGTTACATTGGCTTTCAAACTTGGAGAACAAACAACTTGATCGTACAAAAACATGAAATGCGGACTCGTGTGATAATAATTAAGATCTGCTATTGCGCAAGGAATAAGTAAGATAAATGAAGTAGGATCCGAGATCCATATTTTGGAGTCTTGTCTAAATAATTGCGACAATCTTTGTCTGACGGCCAAACCGAAGCAATAACACAGCAGTTCATGAATTCGAAGTTCTGGTTCTACTATTAAAGTATCAACTGATCTCTGTTCAGTTAGACACGGGAATCCATCAAAACAAAAAAGCTGTATAGCTTTTCGAGCTTCTAACATGCGAGGAAACCAACGGGTATAAGCAAACCCTTGTAAGGTATATCTGTAGAAAGTAATCTTTAATCGGTGAGGTAACGACCTGAAATAAAACTTTAACAATCAGAATCTATAATTAAACTTCTACTCTACTAAATGGAGCAGATGATTATTGTTGTCTTTCCTCTAACATAACTGTTTGTCTTTTCTTTTCCAACTCTTCCAACAAAGGTTCATAAGGACCTGGATTGTTATCCAAATTTAAAGCTTTCGCACGTCCAACCAACTCGTAAAAATGCATCTGATCACATGTGAATAATCTAACTGCAAAATGTCTCCCTTCTGTAATAGCCTTGACTTTTAGAACTTTCACTAGTGGCACTCTAACCAATGATGGTAACGGAATATATAATTCCGAAATGCATTCATTTCTTCCCAAGTGACAGCCATAACTGAGAAAAGTTTGTAATGCATAAAGGTAAAGCCACAAGGCTTCAAAATACCCCGAAAATGCAATCTTGAAACGTGAGATTTCAAAGAAAATAGATAAAGCAAAACGCGATCCTTTCCGTTAAATAATTCGACGTAAAGATGAATTTTGCTAGGGGTAACTAGAGAAGGATGTCTGAACTCAAATAAAGCACCCCTAGATAAGTAAGTAATGAACCGCTTTGCCAAGTAACAAGCAATTAGAAATGCAAATGTGAAAAGAATATGAGATATAGTAAGATATCGGTAAGTCTGAGCTGTCAGGTTAACCGAAGGAATGCTAGTCATTGTCGTGGAAATTTGCATGGCTTTAGAACTACCAAGAGCTCTTGAAAAGACTAAAGATGTCAATAAAGTCTGAGTACCTGATGTTTTGCAACATAAATACAAGAGCAAAACGAAAGCTAGTGTGCCAATAATCGACATGATGAAAGTAACACCAAAATGAGCAGATTTTGGTGTCCACCAATTTCTAATCTGCAATTGTTCATACAATTTCGCATCTTTCTTCTTAAATTTCTCATTTTTCTTTTGCAATTCTTGCGCTAGCTGTCTCAAACTAATAGAGTTTGGCAAAGTATCAAGAAATTCTGAATCATGTTCTGCAAATGCCAATGATAATTACGGTAACGATGTATTGGAACCCTTTGTCAAAATATCTGTAATATTTACGCTTGAAAATTCCTGTAATTCTTGAAATGTCTGCTGAGCAATGGAATTCACCACATAAGTCAACAAAAATGGAGTAGATGTATTTTTCAAACAATAATCAGTCTGTCTGCCTAATTGAAAAATCGGACCCTTAATATGGCACTCACATATTGCACTATATGAAATCAAACCATATCTAAAACCATCAATCACTTCATCTGCCTTTCCTTCACATCTCTTTATCCAAGGTGTTTCAACGTTTGCTAATAGAATAGCATTTCTACCGTGCAAAATAGATGGCAACAAAACTTGTCTAACTTTCTTGTAACTGATACTGCAATGTTGTTGAATGTCATTCTGACTGCGAAACCAAAATAGGTCACTAAGGCAACTTGGAGTTGCAAAAGAATTTCAGATTCTTGAATAAGATCTTTATACTGACTAGCATGCGTCTGCCAAAGATGTAAATAATTTGAAGTTAACAGACTAAGTAATTTTGTACCAACAATTCTATGCTGTACTAAATTCAACTTTCTTGCATATTCATTCACTGCAGTTTGCAAATTGACAGTTGTTGACCGAATATGATTATACGTCTTTCGTATTGCAATGGAAGCATTCTCGAATTGATCTGCAATTATTTCAATAGCCACTGCCAAATCTTCTCTAACCTGAACAATTTCACCTACAGACAAATCTTGTCTCTCGACTATGAGAGCAACAACATCTTCTAAAACTTCAAATCTATCCTTTGTCAGCTTATTCAAATGCGCTATGCCACCTTGAGGAAGGATACAAAGTCCATAAACTTCTCTTATACGAGCATTCCAATGTGACCTATCCGACTTAAATTTACTAGTCTATTGCCTGTCGATTCTCTGCAAGTTCTAACTCTTGATTTCTTAGATTTTCTAAGGGCGGGGGCTTAGCTCAGAGGTAGTGCTCTGGGCTTCCAACCGCTGGGTCCCGGGTTCGATTCCCAGGCGAGCCTAAGTTGGATGGCTGTTTCATCCTTCGTCTCATTGCCATGGTCTCTGCCTGTCCTAATTAGCCCAACTGGTGCAGAAATACAGGACGTAAAGCCCTAATCACACTGTAAGGTTCCCCAATGAAGACAAAGCGTTAATATTCCAGTTTTAAAGTTTATTTGCCCTGCCCCGCCGCACAGCCTGCCTATCCTCTGCTTCTTCAGCTACTGACGCGGTCTGGGTGTATTCCCGCCAAGACCCCGTGGTCACGTGGTCCGGGTCACCCAGTGCGCGTCAAAGTCGGTCACTGACCTAGTAAGGTCAGTGACCTGGGGTCATCACAACACACACACACACACTTAGATTTTCTAACCTTAACTCTTAAAACATTATTCGATTTCTCCGCATCAAACTTAATTGATTCCATGAAAATTGCAATTTCATTCAATTTCCCTTGTAGTCTTGAACGATAAACATAAATCTGTGAAGCTAGATTACTCAGCAATGGAGCATAATCCGCACAAATCTGAATAATAGCTAAATCTCTAGAATCTGAACAAAGCAAATCGATATTCGGAAGAACTGCATCATCTGGCAACACTAATTCAGGCCAAACGACATGAATATGGATGAAGAATGATTGAACATTCGGAACAAACTTACCCATATACTCAAAACTAACACCATTTTCAACGCTCAAAACATCATGATTACTTGTCATACGTTCAGAGTCTAAAATCACATTGGCACCTGGCCCCGGTTTCATAGAGCTTTGAGTCTGGCTCATAGTGAGTCTTGAGTCCAACTTCTTGAGTCTGAGTCTATTTTCCCTTGAGTCCGGTTTCATAGATCATTCTCTCTTGATCCCGACTCAAGCTTAGAGACTGGATCAAGTCAAATCTTGAGTCTGCTTCAGTAGTAGGATCAAGCAAACACTTTGTGGTACTCAACTGCTAATATTTTATTTATGCACTATACTGCATGCTCCTTATTT
Organism: Alitta virens; assembly: GCA_932294295.1. Taxonomy (NCBI): domain Eukaryota; kingdom Metazoa; phylum Annelida; class Polychaeta; order Phyllodocida; family Nereididae; genus Alitta; species Alitta virens. The sequence goes on from OW028578.1 coordinate 35,382,715, forward strand.
CCACATGTGACAGGGGACATTATAACCTTCATTCCAAAATTGGGAAAGTGGCTGATACTCAAATTGACACCAGCATAGGGAACCCTGAATGGGGAGTCCCTTTCCCTTCATGTTTAACAGCACCTGCCATAAATATCTCATTGTTAGTGCATTGATGACGTCACAAACTGGCTATGTCTAAAGGCTGTGGGGGGGGGGGGGGGGGGGCACTGCAAGAATTGTCAATAATTTTATTATTAGAGCTAACAGTGAAACATTTTTGAATGTATAAACTATAATATAAAATATTCCATATGACTTAATCATACTGGAGGTAAAAGATAATTTTTATGAATACACTGCAACATACCCAGCTTGCAGCAAACAAATGGAAATTTAGTTTTTTTTATACTATATCTTTGTTGACATTCACAGAATTTTGTCAATACCTCAGTTCAACATTAAATAACTTGTATGTATACACCTAATAATTTGAAATGTAAAATATAAGTTGCATGTTTTTTTTTGCTCCTCTCAATCCATACACTGATACAGTGTAAAGTGTTTCCAATTATTTTTTATTTGTATTTTTTAAAGACAGTAACCCCCTCCCCCCTCCCCCTCACTCAGGCTCAGTGCAGTGACCTCACAGACCAAGTTATGACGTCACTTCATTGTGATGTCGTCACTGCATCATGTAAAAAACAGGCTCACGTGAGTCTGAGTCCAAAATGCTCTAAAAAACCGGTCTCAGCTCAAGTTGGAGACTGGACTCAGTTGAGACCTTTCAAGAGATAGACTCGAGACTCAAGTTGATCCAGACTCACAAGTTCTATGAAACCGGGGCCTGTAGTGACCGTATGCACTACTCACAGGCATCACAATCGCCCTCTGGTAGTGCCTGGTGCCCGCCATACAGCACACCTATAGGCATAAATACTGATAATTTAATATTCACTCATTCGCCACATGGTGTGACAGCCATATAAATGTACAATATGCAAGAAACAGTGAATATAGGTATGAAGGACCACCTATATTCACATTGTATTGGCTTCATATCGGCTTCAACGGGCAACTGCCACAGCCATATAAATGTTCAACATGCAAGAAACCGTTCAGTAGTGTTATTGTTTAACACCTTATTAGCACCTGAGTGGGCTATATAGAGACCTGTTGTTGACATAGCAAATGGGCGGGGGCCTAGCTCAGAGGTAGCGCCCTGGGCTTCCAACCGCTGGGTCCCGGGTTCGATTCCCGGTCGAGCCTAAGTTGGATGGCTGTTTCATCCTTCGTCCCATTGCCATGGTCTCTGCCTGTCCTAATTAGCCCATCAGGTGCAGAAATACAGGACGTAAAGCTCTAATCCACCCACCCACTTGACATAGCAAATAAATGTTGCAGACAACACAGCCAGGCAGAGCCAAATTCCATTGCATTGGATACAACCACCATGAACCACGAGGTTTTGTTTACTCAAGGTCTTGATTTGTTACAAAACTAATTGTACAGATCATTGACGGTGTTCTTACACATTTGGAAAAAGGTATTAAGAAGAAACAGAGTTAGGCATGCCCCTTTTAAGGTATGCCCCTTTTAAGGATGATGGTTAACTCACGAGGTCTGAACTCTCATCACCTTGCCAGAGAGAGGAACATCCAATGTCAAAGCAAAGCTATTGTTAAGAATTGATATATAATATGTAAATGTGCAAAACTAGCACATTTACATATTATATATCAATGTGAATTGCACAAATTAATTATAAAAAAAGTTAATTACAAAGAAAAAAAGTGAATTAAAAAGAAAAAAGTGAATTAAAATGAAAAAGCCAATAACTGAGCATATTTTTCCATATTCACACCAGGTGCTATATGATCCATAGTTTATTTATTGCATGATAAGGACTTGAAGGTTTTTTTTTTTTAAATTATTTTTTCAACTTACTTAAATAACTGCATTTTTATGTTAATTACTATTTTTATGTTAATTACTAATCAATGATTCATTCAACAACAGAGGGGCGGGGACCTAGCTCAGAGGTAGCGCTCTAGGCTTCCAACCGCTGGGTCCCGGGTTTGATTCCCGGTCGAGCCTAAGTTGGATGGCTGTTTCATCCTTCGTCTCATTGCCATGGTCTCTGCCTGTCCTAATTAGCCCAACTGGTGCAGAAATACAGGACGTAAAGCCCTAATCACCCACCCACCCACCATTCAACAACAGACGGGCCAATGCTAGCAGCTAGGGTATACTTTGAATTGAGCCCTCGAAGGTCCTGGGCCTCCACGCGGTGAGGGTGGAAACACTTGGGGTGAAGTCCTCTATCCCCAGTGGCTAAAACAATGCGACGGGATCAGTTTCTTAGATTGAAAACTCGACCAGCATGGTTAAATTTGAATGTTTTATTATCACTAAAATAATATATCTTAATATTGTCACGAAACGCAATGTAGCAGTGCACAACAGTTCTTACATTTTAATGAACCTTATGAAATAACAATTGAGTAAACATACCTTTTATCTCTCCTGACATTTGAGAGATTTTCTAACATCACATCTTATGCCAGTTTGCACAACTCTCCTGCTTACAACTGTCCTACCCTGTACTGGCGTGCTTTTTCTATTTACACACTCTTAAGGCAGGATGACACTCTGGCCTGCATCACGGCACATGCTTAGCTGTAATTTCTATTAATAACCATTACATCCGGAAGCAGTGATTACAACCATCACTAACCATATTATCATAACACAAATGCTAAAAGATAGACATTATGACATCACCGTTGGAACATGTGACGTTTGATACAAACGGCATAAGCATTTGTGCGTTGCGAAATAGTTCAAATAATAATACAAGTGTAATAAACACAAATACAAAAGTAATTAGTGATTAACAATTAATATTAAAGTAATCAGAGCCTGGCAAGAAGGACCACAGGGCCACCAAGCCTCCCCACACATCCCAATGACACACACATATCTACATAGAAACGATGAAACAACTGTCAATAAAAGTCAAATGGTCAATTGAAGTCATAACGAATTATAGTCCTTAAATTTGTATTATTATTATATAAAGTTTGAGCGAACTAAAACTACAGTTCCATGAATAACCACTATTATAACGAGTCAAATATCGCACGATTTACAACCCCAGAGTTTTGCAAATGAGGAATGCAAACGAGGATTGCAAAAGAGGTGTGGTTGAAAGTCACTCGGCAAAGTGATATAGTCTAGAAGACGAAGAAGAATATGAAGATAATGACGAATCTTGTTCCATCTGGAAGATGAAGAAGATGAAGTAGAAGAAATGATCCAAGAACATTCCACGAACGAAGGCAACATAAGACGAGATGGGGTGGAAGGTATCAAGAACTCCGGAACAGTGTCACTAATACACAACCGAGATTTGTAGATGACGTAGTAGTTAGCACTCGAAGTACGACCATAATGACAGTTGTATGGTACGTCTTGTAGACAGTAGAATCGCACCTGTAGTCTTATAGATCAATGTGTGCCAAAAAGGTGCATGAGTAAGCGAGGTAGCAAGCCTGCAGCGAAGATGGACCAAGCGTCTGAAACTCGGGCAATAAAACAAAACAAGAATTAGTTACTATAATAAAATAATGTAATACATCACATCATAGTATAATAATCACAATAAAAATAGGTAATAAAATCATCAATATCAGCTCTGCGAATTATACAGAGTAATTAAGTATTCGTTCTATTTCTGAACTAAATTGATTATACAAATAAGTATTAAAGTATTATAAGTGCAAGTCATTAAGTCATTACTCATTAAGTAAATGAGCATTAACTGATCCAATTAAGGATAATGTAAGTAAGTAATTAAGGAACTGTATCCTTGTAGTGCATTCAAAATAATCAATGATTACGCTTCAGCAAATTTAACCAAACGAGCATTCATACCACTTCGTGCTCAAGCAAGGTCAAGTCAACCATACTTAATACAACAACTAACTACAAAACTAACTAAGTATCCAAGTAAGTCAATTGTAAATAACCGGTTGGACCCATCGTTAACTTGAGTTAACGAGGAGCGTCAACTCCATAAAATAAGTAGAGGCGCAAGCAAGCTCTCCTCAGCGGACATCCCCGCACAATGGTCGCTTTTGACAAAGAAAGCTCGCTTGAAAGTAAGTAACATGGTATTTAAGTTTTATAATTATATTCTAGGTAACGATTAACATTCAGGTAATAGCAACAATAATGACTTAACAGTCACATAAAATGAATTTGGAAGATGAAATAGTTTTTTTTTAATTTTGACAATTAACCATAAAGATGGTTGACATTAGTACATGTTAGTGAGTTAGAGTAATGAATTAACTCTAAGTAGTGCAAGGCATAATTAACTCAGTTGTCTCCGGACAGAAATCCATTAACAACTGTTTTTGGTTCAGGTGATCGATATCGATAATGATTTTGCAGTATAGTTGATGGAAAATGGAATCAATTTGGAATAATTGAATGTACACTTCGTTTATAAACAAAATTAAATTCTAGGAGAAACAATTATAGGAACTTGGTTCCATGAGGCGACGGCCTGTAAGTTTTGACCCTGCTGGGCTGCTATTTCTGCAACAAATTTGTGGAAAGAAGAAGTGTATTCAAGATGGGTCGGAAAAGAGAAACGGATTCAAAGTAGTGAAGAAACCTTCAGCGTATTGTTCCCGCATTGCGAGCATGTAATTGGTCTTTTCTATGCATGAAACAAAGATCTTCAGTTTCGCTATGGAATGTCTCCTCGGACACATCCTCAGGAACGCAATCAAGCATTCGCAAGTACGCTTCAAAATAAGCGGTTACATTGGCTTTCAAACTTGGAGAACAAACAACTTGATCGTACAAAAACATGAAATGCGGACTCGTGTGATAATAATTAAGATCTGCTATTGCGCAAGGAATAAGTAAGATAAATGAAGTAGGATCCGAGATCCATATTTTGGAGTCTTGTCTAAATAATTGCGACAATCTTTGTCTGACGGCCAAACCGAAGCAATAACACAGCAGTTCATGAATTCGAAGTTCTGGTTCTACTATTAAAGTATCAACTGATCTCTGTTCAGTTAGACACGGGAATCCATCAAAACAAAAAAGCTGTATAGCTTTTCGAGCTTCTAACATGCGAGGAAACCAACGGGTATAAGCAAACCCTTGTAAGGTATATCTGTAGAAAGTAATCTTTAATCGGTGAGGTAACGACCTGAAATAAAACTTTAACAATCAGAATCTATAATTAAACTTCTACTCTACTAAATGGAGCAGATGATTATTGTTGTCTTTCCTCTAACATAACTGTTTGTCTTTTCTTTTCCAACTCTTCCAACAAAGGTTCATAAGGACCTGGATTGTTATCCAAATTTAAAGCTTTCGCACGTCCAACCAACTCGTAAAAATGCATCTGATCACATGTGAATAATCTAACTGCAAAATGTCTCCCTTCTGTAATAGCCTTGACTTTTAGAACTTTCACTAGTGGCACTCTAACCAATGATGGTAACGGAATATATAATTCCGAAATGCATTCATTTCTTCCCAAGTGACAGCCATAACTGAGAAAAGTTTGTAATGCATAAAGGTAAAGCCACAAGGCTTCAAAATACCCCGAAAATGCAATCTTGAAACGTGAGATTTCAAAGAAAATAGATAAAGCAAAACGCGATCCTTTCCGTTAAATAATTCGACGTAAAGATGAATTTTGCTAGGGGTAACTAGAGAAGGATGTCTGAACTCAAATAAAGCACCCCTAGATAAGTAAGTAAAGAACCGCTTTGCCAAGTAACAAGCAATTAGAAATGCAAATGTGAAAAGAATATGAGATATAGTAAGATATCGGTAAGTCTGAGCTGTCAGGTTAACCGAAGGAACGCTAGTCGTTGTCGTGGCTTTAGAACTACCAAGAGCTCTTGAAAAGACTAAAGATGTCAATAAAGTCTGAGTACCTGATGTTTTGCAACATAAATACAAGAGCAAAACGAAAGCTAGTGTGCCAATAATCGACATGATGAAAGTAACACCAAAATGAGCAGATTTTGGTGTCCACCAATTTCTAATCTGCAGTTGTTCATACAATTTCGCATCTTTCTTCTTAAATTTCTCATTTTTCTTTTGCAATTCTTGCGCTAGCTGTCTCAAACTAATAGAGTTTGGCAAAGTATCAAGAAATTCTGAATCATGTTCTGCAAATGCCAATGATAATTACGGTAACGATGTATTGGAACCCTTTGTCAAAATATCTGTAATATTTACGCTTGAAAATTCCCGTAATTCTTGAAATGTCTGCTGAGCAATGGAATTCACCACATAAGTCAACAAAAATGGAGTAGATGTATTTTTCAAAGAATAATCAGTCTGTCTGCCTAATTGAAAAATCGGACCCTTAATATGGCACTCACATATTGCTCTATATGAAATCAAACCATATCTAAAACCATCAATCACTTCATCTGCCTTTCCTTCACATCTCTTTATCCAAGGTGTTTCAACGTTTGCTAATAGAATAGCATTTCTACCGTGCAAAATAGATGGCAACAAAACTTGTCTAACTTTCTTGTAACTGATACTGCAATGTTGTTGAATGTCATTCTGACTGCGAAACCAAAATAGGTCACTAAGGCAACTTGGAGTTGTTCTATTGAATTCCAACACAGGAGAACTACAGTAATGTAGGCCACTGTGGAGTAAACACTGTTTTAAATCTCTCTCTGTCAATTGGAGGTAATTCTGGGAATTCTGTGCAAAGTATGGAGGCAATTCATCTATCTCAGTGTAATCCGGATTTGAACTCAAGGTAATTTTTGTAGTTGTCCAGGGAACTGGAACGCTATTGACACCATAAAGTGAATAGACTAAGCTATCAACAGAAATGATAGGTACTTCTATCTGAAGCAACAACCCACTTTTCACTGGGCTGGTATATACGTCAGCATGGTTCAAATAATACGCAATTGATGTCGTAGCTAATTTCATTCCAGTATGAGATTTTTGTAATTGCTTTTCTGTCTGAGAAATGAAAGTATTCAATTTTGAAGGAGGTAACAAACTAGACGAAATTTTTCCAGCTGTCAATTGTTGTAATGACTGCAAAAGAATTTCAGATTCTTGAATAAGATCTTTATACTGACTAGCATGCGTCTGCCAAAGATGTAAATAATTTGAAGTTAACAGACTAAGTAATTTTGTACCAACAATTCTATGCTGTACTAAATTCAACTTTCTTGCATATTCATTCACTGCAGTTTGCAAATTGACAGTTGTTGACCGAATATGATTATACGTCTTTCGTATTGCAATGGAAGCATTCTCGAATTGATCTGCAATTATTTCAATAGCCACTGCCAAATCTTCTCTAACCTGAACAATTTCACCTACAGACAAATCTTGTCTCTCGACTATGAGAGCAACAACATCTTCTAAAACTTCAAATCTATCCTTTGTCAGCTTATTCAAATGCGCTATGCCACCTTGAGGAAGGATACAAAGTCCATAAACTTCTCTTATACGAGCATTCCAATGTGACCTATCCGACTTAAATTTACTAGTCTCATTGCCTGTCGATTCTCTGCAAGTTCTAACTCTTGATTTCTTAGATTTTCTAAGGGCGGGGGCTTAGCTCAGAGGTAGTGCTCTGGGCTTCCAACCGCTGGGTCCCGGGTTCGATTCCCAGGCGAGCCTAAGTTGGATGGCTGTTTCATCCTTCGTCTCATTGCCATGGTCTCTGCCTGTCCTAATTAGCCCAACTGGTGCAGAAATACAGGACGTAAAGCCCTAATCACCCACCCACCCATTGAGTTGGTAAGTACAATTGTTTATTTACTAAGTATATCAATATCAACATGCTTCATTTACTTAACAGTCACACAGTGTCAGACTCATTATTAGATGTCAATCACAGATTCTCAATGATAATGTTATTGTATTTGACAGCTCTTTTGATCTAGGCCTTCTAGGCCTATGCAAGTATTCGCAATAACAATCTGCTAAAATAAACAATTGCATATAATGTACATAATTTTCCAGCTATAGTAATTTTTACCAGTCATTAGTTTCAAGCTAAATCAATTGTAAACATCATGCATCAATTATGATCTCACAGTGTGTCTAGAATGAAATGACATATCATGGTTAAATCAAAATAATTTGGCATAGATATGAAATGATGGACTGATGTGGCTAATGAAACGACCCGAAACAGGTGAAATTTTTTGGGGAAGTACATTTTATATATATCATCTAAGAATGAAAGTCTTTTCATGGATTAAGAGGATTTTGGTATGCATCTTTTTTTACGGTCTGACATCAGTGAGGGGCGAAGGGCTTGTCTTTTTTGCTTGTGACTTTTATTTCTGAATTGCCTCAATTTCTCAGAAAACAAAACCTTTGCAAAGTGGTTCATAACAATTTCACCAATGTCAAGCAGAGCACACAACAGGATTTCATGAGCCACCTCATCTTCCTCATCAGTTGCAAGTGTAAACAAATCAAACCAGTCTCTTAATATTTCAGAGTTTTTATTGAGATGGATCATGAGTTCTTTGTTAGTGTTTGACTGATGAAGATGGAAGTAGTCTTCATGTAAGTGAGGTGCAGTGGCCAAGTACAAGTTTTTGAAAAAACTGAAGAATTTGTCCGAAATATGAGTAAGACCCTGATTGACATTTTGCTTATACTGGACTTCCGCCAAAGACTCGGCATCATTCAGCAATATGGAATCATTAAATTCTCTCAGTCCTTTTACAATTTTACTTTTAAATACCAGACCTTTTCTCTTTGCCCTGTGTTGCTCAATGTGCCCTTCAAATATTTTTGGATTTTCTTCTTTGCATGGAAAAGGCAGTGTCCCCCAATGTATCTGATTTTTGACTTCATAGCTGGTGACGTTGTGTCCAATACAATTTCTCTATCTGTTACCAGAACCGACTGATTGCTGACAATTTCATTAGCTTGTTCTTTAAATTTTAAGTGTAAGACAGATAGAGCAGCTTTATACAACACCTTATTCTCAGTCTTGTTAATCTGTCGATTCACTAAAGAATTGCAAATTCTAATGAAATCACTTCCAGTGATGTACTGATGAAAAGACTCCAAAAGGGCATTGTATTTACAATTTGAATTTTCAAACATTTCTTGTAATTTCAATGATACATTACTAAGAAAATTCAGTGTGTTAGGATTGGTCTTCATGTCCTCAATTACAGCCATTTTGTCAGGGTTTGTTGAAGAATCCATTGGCTGGAGGTCATCCAGAAATTGTGACAAATCAAATTTCTCAGGCAAATTGTCAAGGGGCTCTAAAACAGTTGGCATCACTGCTGATGGTCCAGCCACTTCTGAGGGATCCCTGGGCACAGCCATTTGTATTTCATTGCCTTGGTCTTGCAAAGTTTTGTAAAGTTCACTGTCTGAATGACTTGCCTGTGCAAATTGTTGACAACAAGACAAATTGTCAAATATGTCAACATATTCGTAAGCTTGAGAGCTATAAAATTCCTCAACATGACTTTCGTGCTGCAATTTGGCAATTTTTGAGGATTAATTGATTACCTGCAGTCCATCAATGGACTTAGCTCGACCAACAGCAACTGCAAGTTGCCCGGGTGCAAACATAGAATGGCAGTCAACAACTACATAGTCATATTCTTGGCCTTGAGATTTGTGTACTGTCAAAGTGAATCCCAATGCTAAAGGATATTGCTGTCTCACTGCCAGTACCTTATTGTTGACGGGATCAATTTTGCTGAAGCAGGTTTTTTCGATGGCGATGCAGCACTGGCCGAACTGAACGACAGGCCCTGATGGCAAGAATTCCCTCACAATTCCCTCTTGACCATTGTAGAGCCCAGGACCACAGTTCTTGAGGAGTACAACAGGGCAGCCGACTTTCAGGACAAGTACCTTAGCTGCATCCATTTTCCGTAGAATGTGTCTGTCACCTAGAACCATAATAATACATGAATAATATATCAAACTTTAAGAAAATTTATTTACTAACTTTGTCTGCTTGCAAATAAGCATTGAAATATCATCCTCATTACCGGTATCAGTCAAAATTAATTTTCTTCCATCCCCTAGCCAGTCTTCTAGTGAGTCCATATTGTACACTTGTACATCTAGTCGTGTTCCTGCCAAATACTTTGCAGGCTGTGCCTCAGGCTGAATGTTTGTCAGTGGTCTACTTAGGCTTCTTAGTAACTCTTCTGTGGCATCAGATGGTCTGCCAATGCTGAGCTTGTGCACAGCTTCAGCTAAGGCTTTGTTATCCTGTCTCTTCACCTGAGAAATAAGGTTTTCAAATATTAATGCAAGCAAACAAACTTCTTTTTTCGATTGTATGTACTCACCAGAGTCTCTGTAATAATTAAATGAGCATATGTTCTCTATAGCCATGAGATGATTTTATTACACTTGCTCAAAAATTACAGCATGTCATATTAAAGCAAACTGGGTAGTGACCCATTATCAACCATTTGTCTACATTATTCTAATAATTACCACAGAGATAATACCCAGCTTTGGAAGTTCATTTCAAATAAATGTGATGAAAATATAACTGAAAGCAAACTACTTTATGTCACCAGCTCATATAATGTTGACAACCGCACAAAATTGTTCTATGTTCACCACCCTTGATTGTTTACAAAAAGCATATTATCTCTTAAAATATCCTAATTATGTGGGTTTTGCCTTTCTTAATGGACAATGCCATCATGTGCATGGTTCCCATTTAGGTCATCTGCAGAGATTGGCCATTTTCATTGTACCCTCACGATGGGAAACTTCTAGGGTTTTCATATTTTATGTGATCTTCCAATTGATTGAAAATAATCATTTCATCATGTTATAATCATATCTACATCAAATGTGCCACGTGCATATTCCATGCATTTGGATAAACGCATGATCGTTCATGTCCTTGTGGCATGATGAGGTTTACCACAGGGAGCTCCACAGTAACTTCACATGATATAAATTATATTTTTAACCCTCAGCAAACAAAGTTTGAATAGAGTATTGTTATCATCAATGTCCGTCCAACGGGAGCGGATGGGCCAGCAGGCGTAACACTTTCGTTTCCGTATAATTAGCAATTTTATAATAATTACATTCAGGTGCTGATGAGGTGTTAAACAATAACTCACACACACACATAATAATTACATGATGATCTATATTACTTTCACTTGACTCCAATACTTATTATGGTTTTCTTCATATACACCTGTAAAGTGTTCGGTTATCAATAATAATTTAAACTAGATATCTGTTACTGGTGGACCAGCAACTAGGCTTCACCCATGGTAGGGATTGAGTAACAGTGAAAACGTTGGCAATCTTATCTTATGAACAGTCTACAACAGCTATTTTAATTAAAATACAAAATTTAGGTTCTTTTAAAATGTTTAATCTTTAATTTGACCATGACGTTCAGGTCAAAGGTTAAAAATTATGGCACATTCATGGTCAATTGACGCCTCAACCAAAAGGTTGAGAACATCATGCTCTATTACGATGGAAGGGCTTAAAATGTTTCCAAAAATGTTTTTCCCAATAAAAAAGGTTACGTAGGAATGGATTTACAGAATTTTGTGATTAAAGTACTTTTCAAAGGCTATGACCTTGAACGTTTAACCTTTTAACCTAATATTTTTGCATGAATATTTTAAAGGTTAAGGTTAAAATGCAATAATTTTTTAATGTAAAGAAATATAACTAAAATTGTATGCAATTTTTTTTGGCCTTTTTGTGAGCTCAGAGTTCTTTAGTCACCCAATTAAATTTGACTAAAAGTCCCAATAAAATTTTCCACACTTTTATTCCACACAGTTCATCCATGAAAATGTGTCGGTCTGACTGGTGAATCTGCAATTCAAACCAATAAATCCACTAAGTATATGAGCATAATCACCATAATTATTATATACGTCCCTCTCATCACCTCAACTTATCATCAATATCAATATTTCAATTGAATAATCATATTACGAAGGCAAATAAATCAAGTATAAACTGATAATTTCTCAATCTCAATAAAATCCAATATGGCCAACAGCCACTAAAATCAAACGTGGTTGACATCCAATAAATTAGATAACTGACAACCAAAAAATTAAATATAGTTGAAAGCACAAACAAATATACTACTACAATAGTGGGTTACAAATATATGTAAACCATGACTAAAATATTTCACAATATATGAAAATAGTAATGAGCTAAACAAAATGGTACTTACAAAATCATGTGGCTTCTGCCATAAAACAGTATGACTGCAGAATCAGAGACTCAAAATTTCCATGTTGTCTCTTCAATAATCAAATGCCTTCTGAGGCTACCAGAATATTCTACCTTTTCCGTTGACCCCAGAAATTACAGGAAGTTATTTTAGACCAATAAAAACTGACCCTTTTGACCAATTGAAATGAACCGGTCACATGAACACAACATGAATAAAGCTCCATGCTTGCATGTAAAACTGGATTAACACAAAGAAGTGTTAACAACACTGAAGGAGACTTTCTAAACAAAGTACAACCCTCTGAAACTGTTACACTGTCAGAATCATTGAATGTACAAAGCTTTAATCTACATTAATAAATTTAAATCTTTTTATGCTTTTTAATAAATATAATAAATCAATCAATATTTCCATATAGGAAATGACACTTTTTTGTTGACTTAAAAATCGTTTTAACCGATACAGTAATGATCTACTTGTCATTTGAAATAGAGATATTTGGAAAGATAATTTTGCCCTATGTCAGTACTGTAGTTCAATTAGAACTGGAGCTAGAGCCGATTGAAGTTTGGATACTGGTTTCAGTCAGAAAGATGAAAAAGCCAAAGTAGTGAAGCTAATTCTGCTCTGTGACCTTGACCGGTTGACTCGGAGGTATAATTTAGTTCATGATGTTTAAAGGCAACAAACAGTTTAAAAAAATTAGGAATTCAAAATGTCAATTTTAGGAAATAGTTGGAACTTAATTTTGACCATGACAAATGTCAAAATTGACGAAATATTCTGAAGCGAAGTGGAAATGTGGGGGGTCAACAATGCTAAGCTTTTGTCTAAATTGAATAATTCTTATTGAAAATCCCCATTTTCTTATTTTTCTCAAAATTTGATTTTTAATATTTATGAATTTTTCAAAAATTTACAAAAATGAGTTGACAAAAAAAAAAAAGAAGATATATATTTAGACTGATATAGCCCTATAATTATGTAGAGCAAAATGTTTACAGATGAAATATAGGCATACTGAATTGGATCTTGCGACATTATGTAATTTATATTATTATTGACAACTTGACTAGAATGGCTATACCAGACTAAAACGGCTATACCAGCACGGCCAAAGGATATAAAAACGGCCACCTATCAAAGTGGCGAATGCTTTTATAGGCAGCTATTTTTCATTTGAAGTAAAAAATATGATATATCTGAATTAAGGAGTGTAATTGAAAGATGATTATGAAGTTTGCTATTTTGTACGTCAATTAAAGTGCAATTGAACATTTAAGGCATTGATCAAACATTAATTGCTGCCTTCAAAGATACTGGGTCTCTACGCTGCAATGCTGGCAACGCTGGGAAGAACCTGTATCACTAGTGGGAAACAGGATAGTGAACACTGCACCTTTCTGTTGTTTGCATCCAATTTTGAGCATGTAGATATTGTTTTGAAAAATGTTAAAAAGATATCAGGAGTACATGGCTAACAATAAAGAATATCATAAATCCCAACATAATCTCAATATGATATGAATCAAATGGTTACAAGCACAGCCAGATCATAAGAGGATTTGGAACATGGATCAGAACCAAATTGAAGCATTATTAAAACAATTAATTGCTTCAGGTTATTTTTGTAAATATTTTAAAATTGTATATTGTACACCTCAAGCATCGCCCTCGAAGGTCCTTTGCCTCCACGCGGCGAGGGTGGAAACACCTTGGGTGAAGTCCTCTATCCCCAGTGGCTAAAACAGGACAGTGCGCATTGCACAAGCTGCTCCAGCTTTACAGGAGGGTGTGTCCCCTACCATACAGGGGAAACAAAAATGAATATGTCCGAATCGACAATTTCAGACCGGCTCGCACGTCCCCCGGGTGAACAAGGTGCGCGTCCCTCAGCAGTAAACCAGGCTGAGGTCGAAAAATTGGCTACTGGTTCCAGACTTGGTAAAAGTTTGCGTCCATCATTAGACGACGCCAATCAAAGTTCAAATAATGCAGATATATCTAAGCCTTGGCCCAAGTTTCTTGTTGTTACTGGCAGTGATGCTGGGTTTTCCCGACTTTCAGCCATAACAATATGCAGAACAATTAAGGAAAGCATTGGTTTTGTTGAAAATACGAGACGTTTAAGCAATACGTCCTTGCTGGTGCAGGTTGCCCACAGGGACCAGTCGCTGAGATTGCTGGGGTTGGAGGCCTTTGCGGGTGCCCCTGTTAAGGTGGAGCCCCATCGGTTTTTCAACTCCTGCAAGGGAGTTGTAACATCGCATGAGAGCAGTCTCTGCTCCGATGACGAACTGAGGGACTGGCTGGATGACTACAATGTCATCCACATTCATCGCCAGCCCCCAAGATATTCACGACAGCTACTCACTCTGACCTTTGATGGCACAGTGTTGCCTGACAAGGTCAGCATTGGGTTCGAGTGGTGTAGGGTACGTCCCTACATCCCGAACCCAAAACGATGTTACAACTGCCAAAGATTTGGCCATTTCAGCGGCTCCTGCCGTGCCAAACCAAGCTGTGCCAATTGTGGATCACGGGAACACACTTATTCCCATGACTCACCATGTACGAATACATCATATTGTGTTAATTGTGGAGGTGATGGGCCAGCCTATCACCATGGCTGTCCCAAATGGCAGCTAGAGAAAGAGATCCTGAAGTTAAAGACCACCAAAGATATCTCCTTTCCCCAAGCGCGCTGTATAGCTGAACAGGCTGCTGGGGCAAGCTATGCCTCAGTCCTGTCTCAGATGGCTGGACCTAGATCTCCTTCACCCAGATCATCGCCCAGGCGAAGGATTGACCTAGATCCTAATTATAATTATTCCAAGGCAGGGCAAAGCTTGCAGAAAGATAAACCAGAATCGAAGACTTCACAGTCAGACGATCACCTGGCAAGAATGAAGCAGCATGCTATAGATGTCGGAAAAGGACATCTTGTAGCTCCATCAGTTGCTGCGTCACAACTTGTTGTACCCTCACAGGGTGCACCTTCCGGCGTTGAGTCGGAAGAGATACACCAGCCGATGGAAGAGGAGGCAGGGACTACCACCATCCCTAGGCCTCAACAGGAGGGGGCAATTGATAAAAGATCAATTGTTCCCAAAAGACCCCCCCCTCATCAGAAAAACACTAGAAAAATCTAGTGCACTGAGCTTCATAAGACCACCATCTAAGCATGGTGGGGTCCCCAAAAAGATCTTAACACCAAAAGAGGCAGCGACTTTGAAGAAAAAGTGAATATTCATACAAATTCATACCATGCACTACAGATTTTACTATGATAATATTAAACTCTTTTAACTAATTCATGGACAGTATCATTCAGTGGAACTGTCGAGGTTTCAGAGCCAACTTCGATGAAATAGGTTGCATGGTCCAAGACTTAAACCCTAGTGTTTTCTGTCTACAGGAAACATTTCTGAAACCTCCAAATAGTTTTAAACTGAGAAACTATCATATGTATAATACATATGGCAATATTGCCCACGATAGAGCCACTGGTGGCTCATCAATTTTAGTTAAAAATGGCATCATTCATACCCATATTGCTCTTAACACTAACCTTCAGGCTACAGCAGTTCGTCTGAACCTGAATAAAACATTCACCATATGTTCCTTATATATTCCTCCACCCTTTCACCTTACAGCCAGTGATTTGCATAACCTTTACAATCAACTTCCTGAACCGCGTCTTATCCTAGGAGATTATAACAGCCATAACCAATTGTGGGGAAGCACTTCCCACAACAACAAAGGAAAAACCATTGAAGATTTTCTCAATGACCACACCCTTTGCTTGTTCAATAATGGTTCACCTACATATCTTCACCCAGGTCATGGAACATTTTCAGCGATAGACCTTAGTATATGTGATCCAGCGTTATTTCTGGAATTTGAATGGAGAGTATTAGAGGACACTCGCGGCAGTGATCATTTTCCTATTGTCCTACAAAACGTAGAAGGTACAAGAGAAGTGGGTCAACTCCGATGGAAGTTGCATAAAGCGGATTGGACCTCCTTCGAAAAGCACTGCTTAGAAGCAATTACTATGTCTCATTATAGGAATTGTAATAATCTCGTTGAAGATTTTACTGATGATATTACTGATATAGCCAATAAAACAATACCGATGACAAAAAATAATTCTAAACGAAGTGCAAGACCCTGGTTTGACGACGAAGTAAGAGAAGCTATTAAAAACCGTAAGAAAGCCCTCAGAATTTTTAAATCACAGCCGACCATCAACAATCTGAATAATTTTAAGTGCCTGAAAGCCAAAGCGCGTAGAATTGTCAGGCAAAAAAAACGTAGTTGCTGGAGAGACTATGTCTCCAGACTCACTGAAAGAACTCCTAGCAATAAAGTCTGGAAAATGATTAAGAAGATTGAAGGAAGAACCTAGCTTCGCATGTAAGCATTCTAGAAGTGAATGGAGAACATCTCTCCTCACCAGAACAAATATCAAACGGGTTAGGAGAACAGTTTGCATACAACTCCTCATCGGAGAACTATACGAGAGAATTTCAATGTTATAAGGCTCAAGCTGAGAGATTAACCCTAAATATACAGTCTGATAACAGCGAAGATTATAACTCCTACATCACCTTAGAAGAACTTCAGAAGGCCATCTTAAAAGCGACTGACTCTGCAACAGGCCCTGATAATATACATTATCAAATCTTAAAACACCTACCTCAATCCTCTTTAAAAACATTACTGTACATCTTTAATCAAATTTGGGAGAAGGGATGTCTTCCATCCCTGTGGAAACAAGCCACGGTCATCCCAATTCCCAAGCCGGGGAAGGATCATAGTGATCCTATGAATTATCGACCAATAGCCTTAACCAGTTGTCTATGTAAGACAATGGAGCGAATTGTTACTGATAGACTGGTTTGGTTCCTGGAGTCGAACCAGCTTATTACAGAGTTCCAATCTGGATTTCGCCGTCACAGGAGCACATTAGATCATTTAGTCAGACTGGAAACTTATGTTAGAGATGCTTTCATTAACAGAGAACACGTAGTAGCCATATTCTTTGACCTAGAAAAAGCTTATGACACTACATGGAAATATGGAATAATGAAAGATCTCCACGACTTAGGGCTTCGAGGTCGCCTTCCAGTTTTCATCAGATCCTTCCTACAGGATCGCTTCTTTAAGGTCCGAGTGGGATCAACGATGTCAAGCCCCTACTCTCAGGAGAATGGAGTCCCTCAGGGTAGTATTCTCTTGCCCACCCTCTTTAACGTCAAAATCAACAGTATAGTAAATTCCATCTCAGAAAATCTCATGTCGTCCCTATATGTTGACGATTTCCTCATTGCATATCGTTCCAGATATATGCCAACCATAGAACGACAACTGCAATTAAATTTGAATAGGATTCACAAATGGTCACTCGAAAATGGCTTCAAGATCTCTAAACAGAAGACAGTTTGTCTGCCTTTCTATTATTTACGATCAAACCATCCAGATCCATCACTAATAATTGACAACTGTCAAATAAAAGTGGTGAATGAAACAAAATTTTTGGGTGTACTCTTTGACTCCAAATTCTCTTTCATTCCGCATACCAAAGCACTGAAAGCAAAGTGCCTGAAATCAATGAACCTCCTTAAAGTAGTGAGCAAATATAATTGGGGTGGGGACACAACGGTCCTCCTTCGTCTCTATCGAGCAATTACTCGTTCTCGACTTGATTATGGTTCTGTGGTATATGGCTCCGCCAGACCATCTTATCTAAAATGCCTGAATTCTGTACATCATCAAGGGTTGCGACTAAGCTTAAGAGCTTTTCGTACATCTCCTGTAGAGAGCTTATATGTACTGGCAGGGAAACCTCCACTTTCCCTTCGTCGTATCAAGTTATCCATGCAATACATACTAAAAGTAGCTTCAACTCCAACAAATCCAACATATGATGTAATATTTCATCCAAAATACATGCATCATTATGAATCTCGTTCAAACGCCATTCGACCACTGGGATTACGCATGAAATTCTACCTTGAGGCTGCAAAAATTGATACTACAATCATTGCCGAGACGGAAGTACCACCCATTCCGCCATGGATTCTCCCAGTCCCGAAAGTTATACTGGATTTGGCAGAGCTTAAGAAAAGCGAAACCAATCCGGTAGACTATCAAAACCTATTTTATAGTATAAGGTTTAAATACGAATCGTACAAATTTCTATACACAGATGGCTCAAAAATGGAAAGACGAGTAGGCTGTGCTGTCACTTCTTATAAAACCGTTATAGCTGAATGTCGTCTTCCAGACCACTGCTCAATATATACTGCAGAATTAACAGCTATTTACCTTGCCTTAAAGAACATCGAGGAATCAGAATCAGATCGTTATGTTATCTGTTCTGATTCCAAATCTTCTCTTCAAGCAATCCAAAATAAACAACTTGATAACCCTGGGATCTTAGATGTTCTTATTAAGTATTTCTATCTTCATGAATAATTCTGATTAAGTATTTCTATCTTCACGAATACAAAGACATAGTATTCTGCTGGATTCCTGGACACGCTGGCATTGAAGGGAATGAAAAAGCAGACCTGGCAGCAAAAAGGGCTCTTACAAAAGAGATAACTGATTTTACCATTCCATACACTGATTTTAAAATGACTATAAAATCTTTTATCATGTCTTGCTGGCAAAGACAATGGAATGAATGTAATAACAACAAGTTGCATTCAATCTTACCTTGCATTCAAAATAAAATACCGAGTAGGTTCAATACTCGCAAAGATCAAGGATTATATCACAGATGCCTCATAGGACATTCAAGACTTACACATTTACACCTTTTAGTCAATCAACCGGCACCGGTATGCCAGAGTTGTCGGTGCCCCCTAACAATCAAACATATTTTATTAGATTGCAGCCACTTACAACGCTTTAGAAGACCTTTGTTTCAAGCTAATACCTTACAACATCTCTTTACCAGATATCCAACCCAGACAATTATAGATTTTTTATATGCTTCTGGTTTCTACTACCAAATATAGTTAATCAATCTTAACCTAGAGAGCCTCTACATAGCCCACTCAGGTGCTGATGAGGCGTTAAACAATAACTCACACACACACACACACATCTTCATGAATACAAAGACATTGTATTCTGCTGGATTCCTGGACACGCTTGCATTGAAGGGAATGAAAAAGCAGACCTAGCAGCAAAAAGGGCTCTTGCAAAAGAGATAACTGATTTTACCATTCCATACACTGATTTTAAAATGACTATAAAATCTTTTATCATGTCTTGCTGGCAAAGACAATGGAATGAATGTAATAACAACAAGTTGCATTCAATCTTACCTTGCATTCAAAATAAAATACCTAGTAGGTTCAATACTCGCAAAGATCAAGGAATATATCACAGATGCCTCATAGGACATTCAAGACTTACACATTTACACCTTTTAGTCAATGAACCGGCACCGGTATGCCAGAGTTGTCGGTGCCCCCTAACAATCAAACATATTTTATTAGATTGCACCCACTTACAACGCATTAGAAGACCTCTGTTTCAAGCTACTACCTTACAACATCTCTTTACTAGATATCCAACCCAGACAATTATTCGATTTTTTATATGCTTCTGGTTTCTACTACCAAATATAGATAATCAATCTTAACCTAGAGAGCCTCTACATAGCCCACTCAGGTGCTGATGAGGCGTTAAACAATAACACACACACACACCTCAATGACATAATTAGCCGTTGATCCTAGACTTATATCAGATATGTATTTGTCAAATTTTGGAATTAGATGAGTTATGGTTACTACATCTCCCATGGCAAATGTGGTCTTAGCCAGATCCCTCCAAAGTGCCACTGTCATTTCACCGGTTCCATCTCTGATACTAATATTTTGTACGGCGATTTTGCAAGGACTTCGGCCCACACTTACTTCTCTTGGTATCTCATCCTGAAAGAGACAAAAATAGAAAAGTGTAAAACAATAATACAGTATAATTAACAAGTAAAGCTCTCTTTAAAAAAAGACAACTGTACCAGACTTTTGTGATATTATTGTGAAGGGTTTTGTTTGTCTGTTGTGAATTATGAAGTAAACATATTTAAAAAAAAAAAAAAAAAAAACATTCCCTGGCTTGGATTCGTCACCAGGACCTTCTGCCACGTGATTAATTTCTACCAGCATCTCGGACAATTTGGCCACCGTTTCATGCTATTTAGAGCGCAACTTTCCTGTAAGTAGATTACAGTCAAATGAAGGCCATGTGGTCAATTGCCCATGTTGTTTATATGTTCTATTACAGTAAAACACCATGGTTCTCGATTCAATTATGTCTAAAATGGTAATTTATGCATTTTGCATACATGTGGTAACTAAAATTTGGCTAAATCAGCTGAAACTGGTCATAGAGCAAGAGAGCTACAGAACTACCTTATATGGGCATGCACAAAAAGTGATGACAAAACTGTGTACATTTCATCCAATATATTTGTAACCCTGACTACAGAAGTACCTCTTTAGTAGTAATATATCTTAAGTTTAAGGTGTTCTATAGATTTGGATCTGCTACAAAAACTGAGACACGCCTATAAAAGCAGTATCCAGTAAATGCAATGATTTGGACCTCCCAATCGATGTTAAACTGGAACTTTTAATTAACTTTTTTCACCTATACCTTTATATGGGTCAGAAATATGGGGTTATGAAAGTATATCTGTTGTAGAAAACTTGCATATTAAATTCTGTAAGAAAATTTTGCATGTGCACAAGTTCACTTCTCATAGTATTGTTCTGAGGGAATTGGGTAGATGCAGAATCCAGGAATTGATTAATAAATGTACAGGTTCGAGATTGCCAATGAAAGCTCATGTAAACTGTCTTATATTTACAGTATACTAAAGCAAATGCATAATAACAGTGGTTATAAATCCTAATGGCTTAATAAAACCCAAAACATTAAATAATTGTGGTATGTCATACTTCTGGAACTGATCTAGCCATGCTTAATAAAGAATGGTTCAAAAACACAAATCAACCTTTCAGATATAGCAAATCAGGAAATCAATGCAAATATAAATGATAATACGAAAAATTAAATCAAGCATTACCTCTTAGTACTAAGTAAATCGCAAAGAACACTGATAACAAAAATTAAATGCCTAAATAATAAGTTACCTGTTATAACAGGATGATATCAAAACATAAATCGACATCAAATATAGTGTACGTACTGTCAATTAAAAAACATTAATAATCTAGGGGATGAATTCCATTACTTATTAGAATGTCCTCAATTTGAAGACGATAGAAAATCTATTTTAAAACCAATAATTTTCAAAGACCAAGTGTTGCTTAAATGACTATATTATTTAATACAGAAAATGTCAATGAACTAATTATCTTTGTTTAGTCTGATTGGTTCTCATCCAAAACTTTACATAGCTGCTGTCCATTTTGTTCGTCTATTTTTATAAATACTGAGATGCTATGTATTTTACAATATTACGTTATATATATGTTATAGTTTATATAGGGTATGTATTATATTGTATACTATATATAAATCTGCATATTTGTTTGTGTTAACTCCATATCAATTTTTGATGAGCTAATAAATGAATTGAATTGAATGAATTGAAGAAGAATAAAGTATCATTTGAACAATAATGACGTATTAACAGCATTTAAAACATAAAATTCAATTTCATAATATTACTTTAAAGCTCCGTGTTAAAGCATGCAATAACAAATCGTTTAAAATAGCTGTGTGGTGTTTTTATTGTCTTTACATTATAATATCTGCATTGAGAATTTTTCAAGAATGAAAATAGTTCCTTTTTAGATTAAAAGTGAAAAAGTAATCTATGATAACCCTTGGATTGCTAGTTGCAGCAGGCCAGCGAATGATAATATATTCAATTACACATTTTCAAAAAATGACTTCATGCTAAACAAATTCAATTTTATATATATTTCAACATTGACTGTGTAGACTATATTATTTATTAATGAATTTATTTTTATTCAACATATTACAGTTATGCATGACATTTTTCTAACCCAGGATTTACGGGACTCAATTCAATCTTTCCCACAAGTAATCTGTGGATTTCCTGCCAGTATTTCCAAACTTTGGAATTACATTAAGTCATTTCGCGAGTTGTTTTGACGTGACAATGTCAGATCTCTTTCACAGCAGCAGTTGAACAAAATGCCCAATAGGTCTCTAGACTCAGCTCATACAGGAAGTGAGTAATTTATTTTTTTGCTCTAACATTCTACATAGTTTGTTATAGATACTGAAACATTTAAGAGTCAAAAGATACTTTCTTTATAGTTCAACAATAAATGTGATGGAATTTCTCAGTGAAAGTGCAGCAGAAACAGTTTCACTTTCACATGGTAGTTTTTCTCACAAACACTAGGTGGCGGTGGTTCTGGTCCTGGTGGCCCCCTGGAGGAATATACTTCCCGCTGAATTATTGCAAATGTCTGTATTGCAAACCATTTGCAGCATGGAAGACATTAAGTGACATGAGCAACTTGGTCTTGCAGGGTCACCATTGCCATATCCAGGGCCATGCTAGAACTGGGAAGTCTACACTTTTGCTGCCACCTAGGGTCAGATCTTCACCCATGAGCTTATGCCATGGTTCGCTGGGCCGCTGTGTTTACGCTTAGGCAGTTCCCAGCCAAATGCCATGGTGCCACCTAGGTTAGTTCTTGAAGTTATTGTGCTGCCACCTACCTGGACATCAAAAGTCATTTGCATACTAAAGTGAAACTTTCTTCATTTGTCATTAAACTATACACAAATAGTTCATTAATATTTTAATAAAACAATGAACGAGACCTCTATATCAGTGGGTGCATAAATAAGGGCAATATATTGATATGACAATTTTATTATTATCCAATGACATGGCTGTATTGTTTGGTGCAGGACTGTACACCATGCCTGTGTCCAGAGACTCCTTGGGACAATGTTAACTACAGAAAACGGTCGTTGTATCTGAATGAACTTGAGGTAATTGCACATTTAAAGGTCATGTTTTTATCAGTGGTAGTATAGCAGTAAAATTACAGGGTTTGATTGTCGTGTCAATGATGCTTTAGGTAGTTATCAAGGTTTAACCATGTGTAAACATTGCCTTCAACATGGCGGTCTTTCATACCCTGATATACTATAAGATATTGACTGAAGTGAGGTCACCCGTGATTTACTCGCCCAATTTAACTCGCCACAAAACGAACTCGCCCAATCAAAAACTCGCCGTTGCCTATGCGGCTGCCTGGTGTTTACCCGCCATGCCTCACCTAGCCCCCCTCAGTAAACTATCTTGATAACTAATAATGATAGAATGATGATGTTTATACCAATGTGTTCGCCATGACGAGCTATATTCATTGCCTCAATAATGTTTTTTTTTTAGTCAACTTAGACTCACTACAACACTAACCAATATTTTCCTTCATGCAATCCGGTTTTTGCTGATAGCATAAAATGAGACGCAAAAATGTCCGTCAAATGAATTCACCAGTCAGCTGCCTTATTAGGTGGGCGCTAATAATACTGTTGTGCGTGTTATTCAAATATTATTAAACTGAGACATATGACAAAATGATTTCAATTTACCTTGATGACTTCCCTTGATTGTGCTCATCTGTCTGTCACTATTACTGTCATAGTTCATCCTGACATTGTTTATTGTGCTGTGTGACGATGTGGGATTCAGCAATGCTGTAGCTTCATCTCTCAGTGGTTGAGGTACAGGCACATTAACACTGTTCCTGACAATCGTGCCAGCGTTCAAATAAACTGTTTTCCTTGCATAATTATAATTAGTAAATATGTATGATTTTCCAGTTTGCAGTTTCTCTGCAATGGAAGTCCTCGATGTAGATCCCTTTATGGCTGACTTTATGGCTGAGGTTGCGTCAGCCAGCGCAATCATTGTGCCTCCATCAAAATTGGCTTTTTCAACAACTGTGGCCCTAATGGCTTTTACACAAGGCATGGGTCCTCTATTTTGTTGCAAGGCCTTGAGAGTAATCATTGTTACAAGTCCAGTTCAATCCTTTCTAAAAGAGCAAATGACGCCAAATTTCGTCAAATGATGGCACTTGGAAGTGCCTCTTGTGATAGCCAATAGAAATAGAATATTTTATGATTGTCAATTTTTTTTAACCAATAAGAGCTGGGTGTGGAGAGGGTCATGTGGTTACAAAAAGTAATTTGCAGATTGTCCCAAATTTGTTATGTAATATTTCAACATGTGAAAACATTTCAATGCTTGAAAACATTCATTGACCCCATCGCTTGATGGCATTCAATGGATAACAAACAATCAAATTAACTAAATCAGCTTGACCATCAGATTTGCACAGTTAGATCTTAGTTTGGTCAAAAAGGTCACCTCCTGAGAACATTCATTGACTCCATTCTAAAATAAAGTAATCACTAACTATCTATCTATATGTCTGTCTATCTGTCTGTCATCTCTATTTATCTATGTATCTATCTGTGCATGTATGTATGTATATATCTATATATATTTATCTATCTATCTATCTCTCTATCTATCTATCTCTCTATCTACCTATCTCTCTATCTATCTATCAGAGCCAATCTCTTCCATCTGTTGCGGATGTAAGGCTGCAATTTGGAAATCAAGTCGATGATGCACGACTGAGTATCAACTTCACCCACACGCTTCAGACTCGAGAGTGTAGTATAACAGTTGCGAAGATCATCGCAGAACTTTAAAAGCTGATCAGGCGATTTAATAGGAAGACCACTCTTGAGTGTAGAGATGACTTTCTCAGAGATAAGATGACTATCCCCGAAACAATCACGCAGGATGTCCCTGGCCTCCCACTAACCCTCCGTTCCCTCAAAAACGACACATGACTGTACGGCGTCATTAGCCTTGCTACAGGTATATTGCAATAAACGTGTAAGTTTGACCTTATCATCATCATATACGGAGTCCACACTCTCATCAAAGAAAGTCATGAAATTGAGATATTTAAGCGGATCACCACCATATGTGGGTAACTTAACCTTAGGCAAATTGATATACCGAATCAGTTCCTTATGTGACATTTGATCTGTAGGCTCTTGCTTAGATGGAATAGCAGCGTCAAACCTTTTCAACCGTGACTTGGCTTCTTTAAACACAGTCACATACTTTAAGCGCATGTCAGAATAGTAATCATTACTTTTCTCTATTTCATCTTCATCCTCTAAAGTTTTGTGTTATGTGTCATGTGCTTCTTCAAAATTTTTTAACTTTTCTGTTAGATTTCCAAGCTTGTCTCTTACTATTTCGGCGCATCCTCTTCAACCACCGATCGATGTAGATCATTGATGCTTCTCGTCAATGCAGACTTCCGAGCTGACCTGGCTTTCTTGCTTTCTGCCATGATGTTGCTGGCATTTATTCACTGACTGGTTTCGACTTAAAAGAGCTGTTGCTTGGTTGTTGAAATTTGTAGATTTTCTAAAGAACAAACGTGGTGTCATGGCTACCGGTCTATTGGTTCATGATCTTGGTCGATAATGCTCACGCTGAACATAACCCACATGAATCAATAGACCAATAGCCTGGGCACCACGTTTTGTTCTCTATATCTGATGTTGTATATTACTTTGTGTTGTAATAATCATATTTTTATGTTTGTATTAAATTCCAAGGTATTTAATGTGGGGGAGTGTAACAACCTGGTGCTGTTATCAGTGTTGTTATACATTAACACTAGGTGTCCTATGTGGTCAGTTCCCTCCACAGTTTAAATTTACCCTAGTGGTGTTGTAATGCATCACTTGACCTATTGCACATGCTCAATTGCAATTGTTTGTCCTAGTTATTCATGCATGCAATCATTTCAAATTCATGCATTGTCATGTCACCACTGAATGAATAAAGACATGGTTCCATGTGGAATCTAGCTGAAGTGGTTAAGTCAACTTTGGATTGTGTGTTTTTGGAAGATGCCATGCATTTGTAAGTCTATTTGTCTATTTACAATTTTGTTGTTTCATTTTATTAGATTACTAATTTGATTGGGTTGACTGATATTTTATTGATTCACTTAAGTGTTTTGTGGCTTAGGAAATCAATTGTGATTTCTGTAATATTTGGTTATGTAAACTGAGTTATGTATGCTATTAAGTAAACTGATTACTTTGGAAGTGTATACATTCTTTGTGTAATTGTAATTATTTCTTTTCATATTTATTTAATTAATTTATTTCTTGTTAATTTGGCAGATTCACCGATTACTCAACGATTAAAACCTTTGTCACGTGAATCAAAGGCATTTGCAAGTCATCCCACTCTTTGATATACACACATCCAACAATGTCCATAATTAGGTCGCTAGGCTGTGAGGTGACGACACTTAAGGGGGTTTCACACATAGCCGGATCGGACGCCGGAGCGTCCCGGAGGTCAACTCCGGAATACTCCCGCATACTCCGGGGAAAGCCGTATAGACATCGTGTTCATGTCCGGGATTGTCCGGCATTGTCCGTCATTGTCCGGGGCGCTCCGGGAGCACCTTGGGACTCCGGGGGAAAAAATTAAACATGTTTAATTTTTCATGCCGGAGTTCCCGGAGTAATTTAATCCGTGTAGATCCGTGTAGATCCGTGTAGACCCGTGTAGACCCGTGTAGACGCCCAGTAGACTCCGCCGATCTCCGTATTGACTCCGGCATGTCTCCGGCTACATCCGGCGTCAACCGGGCATGAATATTTCGCCGCCATTAACGCCGGAGAGTACAAGGAGCCACAACGGATCCACACGAATGAACACGGTGTAAAGACCGGTGATATCCGCGAAGGCACCGTGAAAATCCGGTTCACTCCTCACTCTAAACGGGACCGTCGTGATAGCTCCGTGTTGCTTCTTGTTGAGACCGTATTGACATCGTGTACACATCGTCAAACATTTATTTTTTGTTGACATTTAACAGCTCTTTGATCCCGGAACCCCCCGGAGTGAAAGAAATTTTACTCCGGGACGCTCCGGCGTCTGATCCGGCTATGTGTGAAACCCCCTTTAGTGAAAACTCTTGTTTTTTCTAGAGTCACCAGTTGCTTTTTTCTAACAACTTCTTAGGCATGTTTTACAACATACTGACCCTGTGGACAATATGCTGCTTTGCAAAATTGCATTGTGAAATGTTACAGTATTTTTACGAAGTGGGCTGAATTACATCCGCCACTATAATTGTAGGAAGGAACTTCCAAGGAGTTTAATTATTTTGAGAATGTTGGAAGCAGTTTGGAGAATAGTTTTCTGAACTGTGTTTGGAGTATATTGGGCTATGTGTCAAATATTTTCTATAATTTGGTTTTAGCAATCATGAAAACAGAAGAACCTAACCGTGCTCTGTATATGTATCTTCCATTATTATTAATACATCTTTGTAGTGGTTGCTTTTATTTTATTTTTTATATATTAAGAATTCAATTATTATATATATTTTTTTTTTCAAAGTCAAAATTAATGTTTTAGTACATTACTTTCAATGTTTCTTATTTTTCTTTATTTGCATCCTCTTGGATCGGTGGAAGCTTGTGACATATTAA
The DNA here is from genome assembly GCA_932294295.1 of Alitta virens. Lineage (NCBI taxonomy): Eukaryota > Metazoa > Annelida > Polychaeta > Phyllodocida > Nereididae > Alitta > Alitta virens. The sequence continues at coordinate 35,410,565 of OW028578.1, forward strand.
GTTAATCCAATTTGTACTCTTAAATTAAAGTCTTATATAATTTTCCTGTCTATTGTTCATTTAGGCAGTGCTCTTATGGGTGAAGTTATGTTGTACTAAAGCAATTGATGGAAAACGTACATCAATTGATAGAAAATGCTATGAAGATAGCATTTAGATGTGGTCTAAGAATTTCATTTGTTATCAAAATGTCTTCCTATATTTTTCATAATAAGGCCTGCTGATACATGTCAGTGTAATGAATACATAAAATATATAATCAATGTTGAAATATGTGAAAGGTGACTTCAATGCTTTAATTCAGCAATGGTCAGGTAAATACAATACAAGAAAAGGTATAATGCAACTTTCAAAAAGAAATAACTTTATCAATTTTATATGTCAGTAGCAATATAAATGTACACTAATTATGCAATAAATAGCAAAAGAGATATAACAACTCTATTGCCTTGATATTAACTTATATAAAAATAGCTCTCACACAATCCAAATTGCCTGATAACACTTGTCCTTTTACAATTTGAATAACCTAATATATATATCTACAGATTATATATATATGTATGATATGCAAGGCAATATGAGATACCTCATCATATTTTGATGTAGATGGTAAGAAATATACATGACTCAATGTAACAAAATTCCTGTAAACATGTCAAAGCATGTTTTCTGTTCAGTGATGTCTAGTCTGAGCGATAGTGACAGTTAAACTTTGAATCAGCTATTTCCTGTCAAATTTAATGGACTTATAATTCCCTATTGACACAAGTATAGACTTGACAGGTTTGAGCTCATTATTGAATATTCATTAGTATGGAAGAATTGATATAGAAACTGAATGCTCTAGAATATCAACATGACTGAAAGTTCACTGATTGTTATTCTGATACAACAGAAATGATTGTTTGTGCAAACATAACAATCAATAAAATGAAAACAAATAAAATATATATAAGGCATAAGCACACATAAATATTGTGGACACAGTCAAAAATATTTTATTTAGTGAATATCATGTCACAAATTATCGTTAGCATCAGACTGTTTGAAGTTTTTCATGAACTCATTAAATGTTTCTATCTTAGACATGTATTCATTGAACATTTTGGCATTTTGCTTGAAATCCTTCATCCTAATTGACTCCCTGAAAAACTTCATGGATTTATTATGTTCATCCACCTTGACTGCTATCTCTGTTAAGAACTCCATGTTCTTCTGAAATTCAGCTACAGCATCTTGTCTTTGAATGGAATTCTGTATCATTCTCATAAAATCATTCATTTTTTGTATTCCAGAATCTTGCGTCTCTTCAATGTTCTTGTCCGCTTCAGCCACATAAGGATCACAGATTTCTCTTCTGCTGGGTAAGGAGTCATGATGAGCTCTTTCGGTGAACGACATGGCTGGACCATTTTCATCTAACACTGCGGTGTCGAAGTCATCAACCAAAACAATGATAAATAAATTATTTTCCAGACCATACATACTCTTTAGGCTATGCTGATACTCTTTGTATAACAATGACTTTAATTGGAAGCCTGCACTTTTAACACCTTTAAACATCTTGCTAATTCTTTCATGGTTCTGCAGAGCATGGTTCCAATGTATGAATAGTTAGTAATTTTTCCCCAACACAAAAGCAAAATTAAATATTTATATTTTCTTAATTTCTTTAGAAGCATAATAGAAATTACGTAAGAATAAAAATCGACGATTAACTTGTGGCTAAACGACAAAGAAATGGCTGCATCTAGTTGCTTGTTCAGGGTTGGCTTGACATTAAAACAGTTTGTTACTTTGTTACGTAAATTGCTTACTTTTGCTTTTTAGTTGCCAGAAAATTGGTTATCATTCCTAACTTTTCCATTATACACACCCTGGTGGTTATGACTCATCACTTGCCTGTCTGGCGCACACTTGCCTTTGATGAGTCATAATCACAGTTGTGTGTCATAACTCAACCTGCAGCTGCTTGGCCAGGAGGATTCGGCGGCTTGCAAACATGATTACATGTAAAGCATGTCCACGATTCAGTGAACCATGTCCCTTTTCCCACTGCAATGGCATTCACAATGTTGACCAGCTTGCAATTCAGCTCCCTTGGCTGAGTCATCATTGCTTGGGATCACAAATAATCATTGGCTTTTTAATATGAACAACCAGCAAAAGTAAGCACTTTACGTGAACTAACTGTAATCGGACCACTGTACTACCATTGAAACTTTACAGTCTTGTTCATTGCAATATTCACCTGGAGTTTCTGGTGGTTCTGGAAGCTCCTTTATGCCAGTAGTATTGAGTGACGTGCCAATATAATCATAATAGCCTTCAGTGTCATCATCTAAGTCGTAAAAACATATATAATTTAGTATGATAATTCTCTTATTAGTGAAGTTAAGAATCTCAAAATTACATATGCAGTAAAAGTTTAAACTACCAGAATTGCCATTCACCTTTATACAAACTGTGAGTTGCATTTGGCACATATGAAGATTCGACATTGCCTGGAATGTCTGGAGAGGATTGTCCTGCAATGAATCCGTTTAAGGTATAGTAGTGAGTTTGAGAATGTTATTTATTGATGAGATTACGTATGCTTGGTTATTGTGTGGGACACCAACAGTTCCATTTCTCAAAGTTGCAAGACCTTAGCTGTGTGTAGTTGACTAGCCCTGACGACCCCTGTGTGTTAGCATAAAGTGGTCATGAGTCATCCCATTGAGAAACCATGAGATTTTGACTTACCTTCAAGAGAGCTTGTCTCAAAGTAAATGCATGGCATGTAGGGCCAGGAGAATATAAACCATCCTGAGATTTTTTGCTTCTGATAGCACTATATTTGAATGTCATGCAAGGGATATTTTTGAAATTGAACAACTTTCAAGTATGAGAAATACTTTCATGACCAAAATCAGACATTTCACATTTTTTATTCTGTGTCAGCTTACACCTGATCCTAGGGCAGTGGCCTAGCTCAGAGGTAGCGCTCTGGGCTTCCAACCGCTGGGTCCCGGGTTCAATTCCCGGTCGAGCCTAAGTTGGATGGCTGTTTCCTCCTTCGACTCATTGCTATGGTCTCTGCCTGGCCTAATTAGCCCAACTGGTGTAGAAATACAGGATGCAAAGCCCTAATCACACACACACTTACACCTGATCTGATTGGTCAATGAAAGTGAAAGCAGGTACTTGTGACGTGACAGCTGGTGAAATCATTAAATCAGTGTCAGTGATGAATGTATGCTGGACCTTGGCAAAGAGGGCCTGAATTATGAAACCATGATTATTAAGGCCCAGCGGAGGCGTAACATCATCTGCCCTGGGGGACCGATGTGGGCACTTTATTATGGGACCAAAATAGGGGGCCCCGTACCCCCAGTGAGATGGTTAAGGTCTACTTTCAAAGGGGCTTGCTTTTCTCGAAATTTAAATCCGCTTATACAATATACTTTTCAAACTCGATGTAAACATGTTGGTCTTAAAAATCATTGATAATATGGTTTGCAAATTTCTAAATATATATATTAATTAAACTTCACATGGATTTGTTTTTTTTTCTTGTTTGTGTGCGTTTACTTGCAAACATTTCTAACACTTCTAGAACAATGGTCATAAGTTCCATGTTAGAACTCTAAACAGTTTGATCAATCAAAATTATTTCACTTTTTCTAGCTCACCTTGAAAAATTTAAGAGATACTTTTCTTGGATGCATTATGCATTAAATCGCGCAATTGCTGAAATGAATGGTAAACTAATGTAAGCGGATTCAAGCCCAAGTTGGATCATCACCTCATTGCCATGGTACCTGCCTGTCCTAATTCCCCCATTAAATGCAGAAGTACTAGAGCATCCTTATAAAGGTTTTCTTTTTTGCACTTCCATAATTTTATTTTGCTCATATAAAAGTATTATAGATTGGCTCTCATCATCTTTGGACTAGTATTTTTTTTAGAGGCATGTACTTCATTTGATCAGATTTTTTTGGTGTTTTTGGTGTTATTCACGAAATGTACAAAACACAACTTACCTCTCCTTAGCTCACTGTTATTGTGTCCAGCCCAGGTATTATATATCTGTTCTGAAAGTTAGTATTAAAAAAAGAAACAAGTACAAAACATTTTGTATAGTATTGCAAACATTTCCAAACTGATACTAGAGCACTTTACAACAAACTACTACACAAATGAATGAAATCAGATAAATCTGACATTTAACCACCATATACATGTCAATTTTTTTTACGATCTGCAGTGCTGAACACACTGGTGTCAATTAGTGATTTTGATCATTGAATGCCTACAAACACTCTGGGCCCAGCATAACCTATGCTATGTAATGTTGAAGGTGATTGTTTCCAAGTCATCCTACTTACATTTTTTAGTGTTTGAATTTGCAGGTTAACACCAGGGTTGAAAGCTTGAAAGGAAATGTTAAAAATCTTGTGAAATTTATTGATCAACATAATTTTCTCACCTTTTTGCGGTTTTGGTGGATACATATAATCTGAAATTGCAATTGGAGGAAAGATAAAGTACATTTGGAGGAAAGATAAAGTACATTTGGAGGAAAGATAAAGTACATTTGGAGTTGACAATCTTTTAATTTTTACGAGTCCTAGCTCCAGGAGGGTGTCTATGTACATGTCTCTTTTACAGCAAAATCTGGGTTTTCTTTACCTAATCTATATCATGATCATGAGGGCCTCCAAAAAAGTTTGGGTAACACTTCCCCGCCAAGTATGTTTTTTTCTGTACAGGCCAGTTTGTCATAATGGTTTGATATAATTTAGTGGAATTGAAAGATGAAACAGCCATCCAACTTGGGCTCGATCAGGAATTAATGGCTTGATTAACATAACAGACTGAACTTTATGTCATGTATCACCTTCTGCTAATCTTGAAGATAATCAACCCTTCAGCCTAAAAGCAGTTAATGACCTGTGCCATTTGATGGAAGCCTTTATGACAAGAATATATTCATTCATACAATTTTAGGGACTGGAGACGGCACATTGTGCTTGCCCATACTCCAGTGAGAGTTTTGGGGCTTTTCCACTCTGCAGTCACATAATATGGCCTTTGATAAGAGTTTCTGATACATAGTAAATACTAATTAATTGTATCTACACTCTACAGTATTGAAACCAATCATGAGTAACTTTTATGTGACTAACCCTTCCCAAGAGAATTATTGCATTGTTGTCCTGGACATGGACTGGTATGTATTCATTTTTTAGAGAACCCAATAGTTAACACTCCTTTTTCTGATAACGTTTTTGTATTGATTTTTAAGCTGCTTTGAGACTGTACTCTGAAACTTTGTCAGCTTTGCTAGACTGAGGTGGCAATCAGACAGGCTGGCTGAGTAATCCAGAGCTCCTCTATAACTATTGCCTGATTACACTGCAACCAGATGGATATTTTATTTTTGCACAGGAGGTTTCATACATTTGATATATATCTGGTGTCTAGTCAACTGGTCTGCGGCGCTCCCCCCCCCCCACCTCCCCTGCATTACAATTTACTATAAAGCATTTATCACATATCCAGGTATGTCAATTATAGGTGTTAAGTGTTAAGCAAAAAATATAACGCTCTTTGGTGTTAAGTGCAATCATCATCTGGGCATGGGCCTCTTTGAAATTGTTTTAGTACAAATCTGACCCTCAGAAAAGCAGAGGAGTTGACTTTCTTTCAAGTAGGCAAACAGTATCTGGCTAGCGGCAGGCCTGTGGACGAGTCGGTCTGAAGGGGAGGAAGAGTAGGCTTCGACAGAGGACCAGTTGACTTTGATGGCCGACCAGTCAGTTGAGACAACTCGTTAGATTAAATTAAAAAAGAAGAGATTTGGATGTTACAGAGGCATGTACACCGACACAGAACCCCTCCACTCCCTAGAGCCTGTACTAATGTATACTTTACTTGGGGTCACATCACACTTGATAGCTATTATATATATATTAAATTTTTCTTTTTTTTAGGAAAACTGCTATGCATTTTTACTCCTCTGAAATCGTTTTGCTATAGCCGCTGTGATTTTCTTGAATTGCGATTTTTTCTTTGGTTGTTTTGCCTCGACATCTGAAAATCCATATACAAAAAAAATAATATTTCAATAATAAGTCACCCTCTTTTGGGATATTTCATTGATACTCCACCAAATATGGGGAATGTAGCGCTCAAATGTGCAAAAAAAAGGAAACATTCTGTTCTTACATAGTTCTGAGGATGCATATAAATTGGATGCATCGAAATGAAGATCCTGGTAGTTCGTTGTCGCATTTCGGGAAACCAAGTTTTCATAGCTGGGCCCTGTTAACAATAAATGAAAGATGTCAATGGAATTAACAACTGTAAATCAGTGGCTGGTACAAAACAAGCTATCATTACATCCAGGTAAATCTGAAGCTATTCGGTTTGCATCTAAGTTAAAGTGTAAATTTTGGTGTAAAATTTAATGAAACCAACATTGTAGAAGTAAACAAGATTAAATATTTGGGATAAATAATCAGAAATGACTTATTTGGAAAAGAGTGTCAATATGATCATCAAAAAGGCAAACGGAAAACTAAGATTATTTTACCACCACAAGCATGTTTTAACCAGAGAGATAATAAAAATTCTATCTTTGTCACTTGTCCAAAGTCAAATGGATTATGCTTGCATGTCATGGTTTTCCCATCCACCAAAAGAATGCAAAAAAAAAGCTTCAAGTGTTGCAAAACAGAATGATGACGAGCCTAAGCTGGATGGCTGTTTCCTCCTTAGTCTCATTGCCATGGTCTCTGATTGTTCTTATTAGCCCAACTGGTGCAGAAATAAAGGACGTAAAGCCCTAATCACACACACACATGACAACTATTCATACCAGTATATCCATACAATAGTCAGACGTTAATGGCCTTAATAGGTTAAAACGTTGTCTACTGCGCTATCCCCCTGTACCCCATGTCACCTTCAGGTGATTTTTTTTTTTTCAAAGTTAACTAGAAAAGCTACAGATGTGCACTTCAAATATGTTTGTCAAACATCACATTGACACCATGAATGGGTTAGGGTGAAATAGCAAAGAGTAAAACATTGAATATTACTCTAAATGTGAAGAGATTTATATTGTGTTATGATCGAGCTATTGCAAGTGGTAATTTGGTGATGATAGGATAAAGGGTTGTATTGCTGAGATATGTGGCTTTGAAAAAATTGCTTTTACCCCAAAGCTTTAGCTTTTTCTAACTTTGGTTTGGTTCATCCAAATGAGACCATATAAACTTAATTGACTAACATGAATGACCTTGGGTCAAAAGTAAGGTCACATGTGATCTGTAATTGGAAATTTTTTTTTGCCCAAATATTGCCTAAGTGATGTTATTGCATCCAGCTGTCTTTAATGGCACAAAGGGTTAATGAAATGAGCCACTTGGGGTAATTATGCCCAATGGGGTAATAGCTGATAGTAATATGTACATTAAGCCCCGTTCCCACATAGCCGAGTTTGTCGTAGTCAACTCGTAGTATTACGTAACAGCCAAAATTTGAGGAGTTGGCGACGAATTCTGGAAGGAAAAAGTGACTCGCCGGGTACCAGGAGTGACTCGGCGGGTTACTCGCCGAGTTACTCGGCGGGTTCGGCGGGTGACTCGCCGGGTGACTCGCCGAGTTGTAGGAGTGACTCGCCGGGTTAAGCAAGGTAGCTACGACAGCGGGGGAAAGTCGCCGAGTCACCCGTCGATGATAGGCTGACGCCAGCCTACCTGCATTCTCAGACGCATATCTCGCTTAATATTTGGTCTATTTTCGATCTGAAGCCCTCGAAGGTCCTGGGCCTCCACGCGGCGAGGGTGGAAACACTTGGGGTGAAGTCCTCTATCCCCAGTGGCTAAAACAGGACCGTGCGCATTGCACAAGCTGCTCCAGTTTTACAGGAGGGTGTGTCCCCTACCATACAGGGGAAACAAAAATGAATATGTCCGAATCGACAATTTCAGACCGGCTCGCACGTCCCCCGGGTGAACAAGGTGCGCGTCCCTCAGCGGTAAACCAGGCTGAGGTCGAAAAATTGGCTACTGGTTCCAGACAAAGTAAAAGTTTCCGCTCATCTACAGATGATGCCAATCCAAGTACAACTTATGATGTTATATCTACGCCATGGCCTAAGTTTCTTGTTGTTACTGGCAGTGACGATGGGTTTTCCCGTCTCTCAGCCATAACAATTTGTCGAACGTTGAAAGAAAGTATTGGTTTCGTTGAAAATACGAGAAGGCTCAGGAGTTCATCCTTGCTGGTGCAGGTTGCCCACAAGGACCAATCGTTAAAATTGCTGGAGCTGAGGGCCTTTGCGGGTACCCCTGTAAAGGTGGAGCCCCATCGGTTCTTCAACTCTTGCAAGGGGGTTGTGACATCTCATGAGAGCAGTCTCTGCTCCGATGACGAACTGAGGGACTGGCTGAATGACTACAATGTCATCCACATTCACCGCCAGCCCCCCAGATATTCACGACAGCTACTGACTCTGACCTTTGATGGCACAGTGTTGCCTGATAGGGTCAGCATAGGGTTCGAGTGGTGTAGGGTACGTCCCTACATCCCGAACCCAAAACGATGTTATAATTGCCAGCGATTTGGCCATTTTAGCGGCTCCTGCCGCGCCAAAGCAACCTGCGCCAATTGTGGGTCACGGGAACACGTTCATTCCCGTGACTCACCATGTCAGAAACAGTCATATTGTGTTAATTGTGGAGGTGATGGGCCAGCCTATCACCGTGGCTGTCCCAAATGGCAGCTAGAGAAAGAGATCCTGAAGTTAAAGACCACCAAGGATATCTCCTTTCCCCAAGCACGCCGTATAGCTGAACAGGCTGCTGGGGCAAGTTATGCCTCAGTCCTGTCTCAGATGGCTGGACCTAGATCTCCTTCACCCAGATCATCGCCCAGGCGAAGGATTGACCTAGATCCTAATTATAATTATTCCAAGGCAGGGCAAAGCTTGCAGAAACATAAACCAGAATCTAAGACTTCACAGGCAGACGATCACCTCGCAAGAATAAAGCAGCATGCTATAGATGTCGGAAAAGGACATCTTGTAGCTCCATCGGTTAGTGCGTCACAACTTAGTGTACCCTCACAGGGTGCACCTTCCGGTGTTGAGTCGGAAGAGATACACCAGCCGATGGAAGAGGAGGCAGGGACTACCACCATCCCTAGGCCTCAACGGGAGGGGGCAATTGATAAAAGGTCAATTGTTCCCAAAAGACCCCCCCTCATCAGAAAAACACTAGAAAAATCTAGTGCACTGAGCTTCATAACACCACCATCTAAGCATGGTGGGGCCCTCAAAAAGATCTTAACACCAAAAGAGGCAGCGACTTTGAAGAAAAAGTGAATATTCATACAAATTCATACCATGCACTACAGATTTTACTATGATAATATTAAACTCTTTTAACTAATTCATGGACAGTATCATTCAGTGGAACTGTCGAGGTTTCAGAGCCAACTTCGATGAAATAGGTTGCATGGTCCAAGACTTAAACCCTAGTGTTTTCTGTCTACAGGAAACATTTCTGAAACCTCCAAATAGTTTTAAACTGAGAAACTATCATATGTATAATACATATGGCAATATTGCCCACGATAGAGCCACTGGTGGCTCATCAATTTTAGTTAAAAATGGCATCATTCATACCCATATTGCTCTTAACACTAACCTTCAGGCTACAGCAGTTCGTCTGAACCTGAATAAAACATTCACCATATGTTCCATATATATTCCTCCACCCTTTCACCTTACAGCCAGTGATTTGCATAACCTTTACAATCAACTGCCTGAACCGCGTCTTATCCTAGGAGATTTTAACAGCCATAACCAATTGTGGGGAAGCACTTCCCACAACAACAAAGGAAAAACCATTGAAGATTTTCTCAATGACCACACCCTTTGCTTGTTCAATGATGGTTCACCTACATATCTTCACCCAGGTCATGGAACATTTTCAGCGATAGACCTTAGTATATGTGATCCAGCGTTATTTCTGGAATTTGAATGGAGAGTATTAGAGGACACTCACAGCAGTGATCACTTTCCTATTGTCCTACAAAACGTAGAAGGTACAAGAGAAGTGGGTCAACTCCGATGGAAGTTGCATAAAGCGGATTGGACCTCCTTCGAAAAGCACTGCTTAGAAACAATTACTATGTCTCATTATAGGAATTGTAATAATCTCGTTGAAGATTTTACTGATGATATTACTGATATAGCCAATAAAACAATACCGATGACAAAAAATAATTCTAAACGAAGTGCAAGACCTTGGTTTGATGACGAAGTAAGAGAAGCTATTAAAAACCGTAAGAAAGCCCTCAGAATTTTTAAATCACAGCCGACCATCAACAATCTGAATAATTTTAAGTGCCTGAAAGCCAAAGCGCGTAGAATTGTCAGGCAAAAAAAACGTAGTTGCTGGAGAGACTATGTCTCCAGACTCACTGAAAGAACTCCTAGCAATAAAGTCTGGAAAATGATTAAGAAGATTGAAGGAAAGAACCTAGCTTCGCATGTAAGCATTCTAGAAGTGAATGGAGAACATCTCTCCTCACCAGAACAAATATCAAACGGGTTAGGAGAACAGTTTGCATACAACTCCTCATCGGAGAACTATACGAGAGAATTTCAATGTTATAAGGCTCAAGCTGAGAGATTAACCCTAAATATACAGTCTGATAACAGCGAAGATTATAACTCCTACATCACCTTAGAAGAACTTCAGAAGGTCATCTTAACAGCGACTGACTCTGCAACAGGCCCTGATAATATACATTATCAAATCTTAAAACACCTACCTCAATCCTCTTTAAAAACATTACTGTATATCTTTAATCAAATTTGGGAGAAGGGATGTCTTCCATCCCTGTGGAAACAAGCCACGGTCATCCCAATTCCCAAGCCGGGGAAGGATCATAGTGATCCTATGAATTATCGACCAATAGCCTTAACCAGTTGTCTATGTAAGACAATGGAGCGAATTGTTACTGATAGACTGGTTTGGTTCCTGGAGTCGAACCAGCTTATTACAGAGTTCCAATCTGGATTTCGCCGTCACAGGAGCACATTAGATCATTTAGTCAGACTGGAAACTTATGTTAGAGATGCTTTCATTAACAGAGAACACGTAGTAGCCATATTCTTTGACCTAGAAAAAGCTTATGACACTACATGGAAATATGGAATAATGAAAGATCTCCACGACTTAGGGCTTCGAGGTCGCCTTCCAGTTTTCATCGGATCCTTCCTACAGGATCGCTTCTTTAAGGTCCGAGTGGGATCAACGATGTCAAGCCCCTACTCTCAGGAGAATGGAGTCCCTCAGGGTAGTATTCTCTCGCCCACTCTCTTTAACGTCAAAATCAACAGTATAGTAAATTCCATCTCAGAAAATCTCATGTCGTCCCTATATGTTGACGATTTCCTCATTGCATATCGTTCCAGATATATGCCAACCATAGAACGACAACTGCAATTAAATTTGAATAGGATTCACAAATGGTCACTCGAAAATGGCTTCAAGTTCTCTAAACAGAAGACAGTTTGTCTGCCTTTCTATTACTTACGATCAAACCATCCAGATCCATCACTAACAATTGACAACTGTCAAATAAAAGTGGTGAATGAAACAAAATTTTTGGGTGTACTCTTTGACTCCAAATTGTCTTTCATTCCGCATATCAAAGCACTGAAAGCAAAGTGCCTGAAATCAATGAACCTCCTTAAAGTAGTGAGCAAATATAATTGGGGTGGGGACACAACGGTCCTCCTTCGTCTCTATCGAGCAATTACTCGTTCTCGACTTGATTATGGTTCTGTGGTATATGGCTCCGCCAGACCATCTTATCTAAAATGTCTGAATTCTGTACATCATCAAGGGTTGCGACTAAGCTTAAGAGCTTTTCGTACATCTCCTGTAGAGAGCTTATATGTACTGGCAGGGGAACCTCCACTTTCCCTTCGTCGTATCAAGTTATCCATGCAATACATACTAAAGGTAGCTTCAACTCCAACAAATCCAACATATGATGTAATATTTCATCCAAAATACAGGCATCATTATGAATCTCGTTCAAACGCCATTCGACCACTGGGATTACGCATGAAATTCTATCTTGAGGCTGCAAAAATTGATACTACAATCATTGCCGAGACGGAAGTACCACCCATTCCGCCATGGATTCTCCCAGTCCCGAAAGTTATACTGGATTTGGCAGAGCTTAAGAAAAGCGAAACCAATCCGGTAGACTATCAAAACCTATTTTATAGTATAAGGTTTAAATACGAATCGTACAAATTTCTATACACAGATGGCTCAAAAATGGAAAGACGAGTAGGCTGTGCTGTCACTTCTTATAAAACCGTTATAGCTGAATGTCGTCTTCCAGACCACTGCTCAATATACACTGCAGAATTAACAGCTATTTACCTTGCCTTAAAGAACATCGAGGACTCAGAATCAGATCGTTATGTTATCTGTTCTGATTCCAAATCTGCTCTTCAAGCAATCCAAAATAAACAACTTGATAACCCTGGGATCTTAGATGTTCTGATTAAGTATTTCTATCTTCACGAATACAAAGACATAGTATTCTGCTGGATTCCTGGACACGCTGGCATTGAAGGGAATGAAAAAGCAGACCTGGCAGCAAAAAGGGCTCTTACAAAACAGATAACTGATTTTACCATTCCATACACTGATTTTAAAATGACTATAAAATCTTTTATCATGTCTTGCTGGCAAAGACAATGGAATGAATGTAATAACAACAAGTTGCATTCAATCTTACCTTGCATTCAAAATAAAATACCGAGTAGGTTCAATACTCGCAAAGATCAAGGAATATATCACAGATGCCTCATAGGACATTCAAGACTTACACATTTACACCTTTTAGTCAATGAACCGGCACCGGTATGCCAGAGTTGTCGGCGCTCCCTAACAATCAAACATATTTTATTAGATTGCATCCACTTACAACGCATTAGAAGACCTCTGTTTCAAGCTACTACCTTACAACACCTCTTTACTAGATATCCAACCCAGACAATTATTGATTTTTTATATGCTTCTGGTTTCTACTACCAAATATAGATAATCAATCTTAACCTAGAGAGCCTCTACATAGCCCACTCAGGTGCTGATGAGGCGTTAAACAATAACTCACACACACACACACACATTTTCGATCTGAAAAAACGTGTGGAATTAGTATGAACTATGCTACAATTCAATATTGATTAAACGAAAATCTGACTAATATTAAGGGAGCAGTAGCTTTTTAAAGAAGCGCTCAGCTTTCTGCATTAATACAGTCTGGGCGCGGACGCTTCAGGGAGCACATGTATAAGTACATTAAAGATAGCGAATAAAATCACAGATAAAATCGCAAATACTAATTACAATATCAATATTAGATTTAAATTTTACAAAAATATACACAAATTTATACTGATCATAATATCACAATAAGATTCAAATTAACACAAAAAGATAAGAATGTTATACAAATATAATCATTGCCTGGTAATTACAATAAAATATATTGCTTTTAATTAATGAAAGCAATTACATATTTTTGTAATTGTGAATGACAATCAAGACAATGTCATATTACTGTGTCATCTTTGAACAACCATGAAATGACAGGTCAAAGAACCCCAATTTAGGCAATTAGGCAATTGACACATGTATTGAGCATTTGCTGTATTCTCTACACCCATTCTTTGTATCATTCGAAATGCTAATAGCAATTACTGTGTCATCTTTGAACAAACCATGAAATGACAGGTCAAAGAACCCCAATTTAGGCAATTAGGCAATTGACACATGTATTGAGCATTTGCTGTATTCTCTACACCCATTCTTTGTATCATTCAAAATGCTAATAGCAATTAACATAACAGTCATGGCAGTTGGCAGAATGAGTAGAAATGAATTGCAATAAAGCTCATCCAAACAATGTATATAAAATGGTCAAAAATATTGACCACACCATTCAATTCAGGGCCATACACAGAGCACCTTGCCGCCGCCAGACTACCTGCCTTTTCAGACGAATATCTCGCTTAATATTTGGTCTATTTTCAATCCGAAAATCTGTGTGGAATAAGTATGAACTCGACTACAATTCAATATTATTTGACGAAAATCGGACTAATATTAATGGAGCAGCAGCCGCCGCCAGACAACCGCCTTCTCAGACGAATATCTCGCTTAATATTTGGTCTATTTTCAATCTGAAAATCTGTGTGGAATAAGTATGAACTCGACTATAATTCAATATTTATTTGACGAAAATCCGACTTATATTAGGGGAGCAGCAGCTTTTTAAAGTAGCGCTCAGCCTTACCTGCATTGATACACTCCGGGCGCGGACGTCTGCGAGAGCACCCCTGTTTGCCTCCGCCAACCTAGCTGCCTTCTCAGACGAATATCTCGCTTAATATTTTTAATCCAAAAACACCTATAGAGTCACTATGAATTATACTACAAAACAATTCTTATTTGACGAAAATCGGACTAATATTAGAGGAGCAGCGGTATTTTAAACTATATACGACCCCCTACGCTGATGATGCATGTACTAAAGTTAGAACTCGGCCAGTTACTCGGCGAGTTACTCCTACAACTCGTCGAGTTACTCCTACAACTCGTCGAGTTATTCCTCGCACTCCTGAACATCCAGCCGAGTGTAATACGAGTGAAATTAGCGCCGAGTAACTCGGCGAGTTAGAGGAGTTATTCGGCGAGTTAGAGGATTTACTCGCCAAGTGACTCCTGGTACTCGGCGAGTCATGACCAAGATTTTTGAAACTCCGGGAAAATTCGCCGAGTGTGCCGTGCAGCGCGGCATACTCGGCATACTCGGCTACAAATCTCACGAGTTCGCTACGAGTCACAGGAGTTTCTCGCCGAACATCTCTCGAGTGCGAGGAGTAATCGCAGAGTTTAGTACGAATTGGGCCCGAGAGGCGTGTTACGTAATACTACGAGTTGACTACGAGAAACTCGGCTATGTGGGAACGGGGCTTTAAGCCCCTTTAAGCTTAAAGCCCCGTTCCCACATAGCCGAGTTTCTCGTAGTCAACTCGTAGTATTACGTAACACGCATCTCGAGCCCAACTCTTACTAAACTCGGCGATTACTCCTCGCACTCGAGAGATGCTCGGCGAGTAACTCCTGAGTCTCGTAGCGAACTCGTGAGATTTGGAGCCGAGTTTGCCGAGTCTCCTGAGTATGCCGTGCTGCACGGCACACTCGGCGAATTATCCAGGAGTCCAAAAACTCGGCCATGACTCGCCGAGTTACTCCTCGAACTCGCCGAGTTACTCCTCGAACTCGCCGAGTTACTCCTCGAACTCGCCGAGTTACTCCTCGAACTCGCCGAGTTACTCGGTGCTATTTTCGCTCGTATTACACTCGGGGGGGGGATGTTCAGGAGTGCGAGGAGTAACTCGGCGAGTTGTAGGAGTAACTCACCGAGTTGTAGGAGTAACTCGCCGAGTAACTCGTTCTACCTTTAGTACATGCATCATCAGCGTAGGGGGTCGTATATAATATAAAAGGCCGCTGCTCCTCTAATATCAGTCCGATTTTCGTCAAATAAAGATTGTTTTGTAGTATAATTCATAGTGATTCCATACGTATTTTCGGATTTAAAAAAACCCGAATATTAAGCGAGATATTTGTCTGAGAAGGCAGTTGTCTTGCGGTGGCTGCTGCTCCATTTATATTAATCCGATTTTCGTCAAATCAGGACTGAATTGTAGTATAAATCATACTGATTCCATACGCGTTTTCGGATTGAAAATAGACCAAATATTAAGCGAGATATTCATCTGAGAATGCAGGTAGGCTGGCGTCGGCCTATCATTCGATGGGTGACTCGTCGCTGTCGTAGACACCTTGCTTCACCCGGCGAGTTACTCCTGGTACTCGGCGAGTTACTCCTGGTACTCGGCGAGTTACTCCTGGTACTCGGCGAGTTACTCCTGGTACTCGGCGAGTCACTCCTGGTACTCGGCGAGTCGCTCGCTGAACCCGCCGAGTAACTCGGCGAGTAATTCGGCGAGTAACTCGGCGAGTCACTCCTGGTCATTTTTTCCGCAAAAATTCGTCGCCAACTCCTCGAATTTTGGGTGTTACGTAATTTTTGTTATTACTACGAGTTGACTACGAGTAACTCGGCTATGTGGGAACGGGGCTTTAGACGGAATGATTGGATTTACACCAACTATGGTTTGTATACTCTTCAGGTAAATGACATCTTGTTCCAACACCTTCAATGACCCCATAGGTTACTTATCCCAAATAAGCTGAGGTGCTATAACTCCTGCTATAGTGTAAACATTAAATTTAATGTTAAAGGTGTAATTATTTGAATTAAAAATTTGCAATTACCACCTAATTAGACTACACACTAATTAGATTTTTGGAGAATTTTCTCATAAGAATTGCAGAATACATGCCATGTTTGGTATCATTTTGCATGACATTGTATTTTTTATGAAAAATGTGTCATATCTACCTGTTCCACTAAGTTTGATACTGGAACTAAAGCTTAATTGGATCCACATGGTGCCCAGCTGTGCAACCTGCTATACTTGGCTGATCACAAGGCCTTGCCTCAGGTGCAGGTGGGGGGGGGGGGGGGGGCGGGACACTCAAATATTTTCAATAAATGTGAGGTAATAATAATCCATCCAACTAGGCATTTTAAAAATTAATATGTGATAAAGTACAAACTTTAGACAATAAGTATGCATTCTTAGTCGAACTAAAATAAATGTTCACTTTTTTTTAAAAGTCATCACAAAATAGATCACAAACAAACCCAACTTTCTAGGCAATAAAAACCCTCTCCGTACCCTTTTTATCCAAAGTTGTTTTTTTTTAACTATCTTTTTATAATGCCTCAAATAACACAATTCCGTTCTTCTTATATATATATATATATATATATATATATATATATATATATATATATATATATTGTTAATTTTTATTTAATAATATATATAAATATGTAAATGGTAAGTAGTTGTCAAGTGAGGAATTGCAATTAGCATCCAAAGGCTAAGAAAGCGCATAGGTACCAAATACAGCATGCCAGCCCCCCCCCCCCCCCCCCCACCATTTCCTCCTTTTCATGTTGAAACAGAGGGCCTTACATCAGAGAGTTGATTGGTGGAATGACGGCTTAATATTTGTACACTTTGAACAGCCAATCACACGTCGTTTAACTGTAATTGCGTTGCACATGCGTGATTAAGCCCAATGGCCCTCAAAACAAACATGGCAGTCGTCAATAAGATGTAAATAATGCCCTGAACGATAATATTGGTTGATATATCAATCATTACGATATGGGGAGCCATGACAAAAGGTTTGAAAAATTCAGTGGAAAATTTGAAAAATTTAAGGATCAATCATTTTATTTGTGGGAAAGGGACAGTGTAAGTGCTAGCCTCAATATACATGCAATTACAAATTATTACCATATGACGAACTGTGACTCCGATGTGCCATTTTTCCACAAGATCGATTTTCCTTTTTGATAAATTTTTGTAGATATATATGGTCGTGTAGATAATTATCTTTAACTTAAACTACTGTATGCCCTATACCCAGTAGTCATATGTATATTCAGTAGTTACTCTCAAGGTATTGTCCCATGTTTTCAATAACTGAAAATTATTTGAGTTAACGAAAGTGTATACCCTACCATCTGGCATGATTTTGCACTCCATTGTGTCTATCATATCCTCATCTAGGGCTCCTCCTCTTTCCATGTGATTTCTTAAGGCACCAATAAATTTTTCACTCCAATTTATTTTCTTCCGCCAAACTTGATTTAGAATCTCCAGAATTGCCATTTCATTTCCCTCGTGCTTTAAGGTAATTTTCACCAAATCACTGAATATAAAAATTTAAATTTAAATGTGATAGCTCTTCTAATTTGATAATACAGGTATATTTGATTTTTTTGCACCAAATTGGATGATAATTGTTGAAACTTACTGCTCTGGTGTCCCAACATCTATCAGGCCAACAGAGATCAGTTCGATGATAAATTCATTCACATTGATCATTGATAACTGTGGCAGGTATACTTCAAACAACCGCAGGTGATCTTTCCAACCAGTGATTTCTTCAGGCTGCCTGAGGAATCTGTTTAAAACTTCATAACCTCTTTCAGACAAAATGTTTACTAAAGCAGTGAAGATGGGTGTGCCCTGATTTTGTCCTGTGTCTTTGTAATATGTCCGTGCCATCATTTGTAAACTGAGAACCAACAGCCTGATGGCATCGGCTGTGCCATTTTGTTTTTGTGCTTTGATTATTGCCTTGATTTCATCTTGGAATAAATGATTTAACAGAATAACAAACATCATGTTAATGAAACAGACAGAAGAGAAATGGGTGGCATTACATATTAATATACGGACAAACAACCTTAAAAACACTAAGTTATAAGATATTGAAAAAGCATAAATTTGCATGAACAAAACAAAAACATGGATTTGGCAGATTTATAAAATCTTGGCCTTAGTAAATGTGGTGCCAGGTGGACAGCAATGTTTGATGGCACAACAAATTTCTGCAAGGTGGGTAGTACAAGTTCCAGGTACTCCTCATCCATGCAAATCTCACTCATGTGCTCAATTTTCCAGAGAATAAGATACACTTTAGATGCAGTTTCCAATTTTATTACATACAAAATAAACCCTGTAATATTCAAGAAATAAACCCAGTCTTTATAATAGTATATAATTGTATTGCTTTATGAACACCCAAATATGACTAAATGTATACATGAAAATTCACATTAAACTTGTCCTTAAGCCACTGTCACACGGGCCGGTTGTGCCGTAGTGAAGCCGTAGTATTACGTAATAGTTGCGGAAATCGCTACCCGGCTCCAAGCCGGCGGCCCCAATACGGCCACCCGTGGATACCCGTGGATACCCGTGGATACCCGTGAAGCACCCGTGGGACCCTTGGCCAAGCCGCGAAACCCGGCCCCGGTAGCCGGTTGTGCCATGCTTGCATGGCACAACCGTAGAAATCTCAAGGGTGAAAAAAAAAAAAAAAAACACGTGGAAGCCGACGGGTGACCCGTGGAAGCCGACGGGTGACCCGTGGAAGCCGGCGGGTGGCCCGTGGAAGCCGGCGGGTGGCCCGTAGAACCCGGCGAATTATTCGTCCCTAATTTCACCCCGGCGGCTTGTTGAGGGGTTCTACGGGTAACCCAGCGGCTTTCACGGGTAACCCGCCGGCTTTTACGGGTAACCCGCCGGCTTTCACGGGAAACCCGCCGACTTTTTGCTACCAGCGTCAGCGTAGGCAGGGAGGTATATACTTTAAAAGGCTGCTGCTCCTCTAATATTAGTCCGATTTTCCTCAAATAAAGACTGCATGGCAGTATAGCTCATACTGATTCCATACGTATTTTCGGATTTAAAAAAACCCGAATATTAAGCGAGATATTTGTCTGAGAAGGCAGTTGTCTTGCGGTGGCTGCTGCTCCATTTATATTAATCCGATTTTCGTCAAATCAGAACTGAATTGTAGTATAAATCATACTGATTCCATACACGTTTTCGGATTGAAAATAGACCAAATATTAAGCGAGATATTTGTCTGAGAAGGTAGCTGGGTTGGCAGAGGCAAACAGTGGTGCTCTCGCAGACGTCCGCGCCCTGACTGTATCAATGCAGGAAGGGCTGAGCCCTTCTTTAAAAGGCTGCTGCTCCCCTAATATTAGTCCGATTTTCGTCAAATTAAAACTGTATTGTAGCATAGTTCATACTGATTCCATCATGTTTTCGGATTGAAAATAGACCAAATATTAAGCGATCTATTCATCTGAGAATGCAGTTCTCTGGCGGCGGCCAGGTGCTCTGTGTATGGTCATGACTTGAATGGTGTGGTCAATATTTTTGACCATGATATATATACATTGTTTGGAATAGCTTTATTGCAATTCATTTCTACTCATTCTGCCAACTGCCATGACCGTAATTGCTATTAGCATTTTGAATGATACAAAGAATGGGTGTAGAGAATACAGCTAATGCTCAATACATGTGTCAAGTGCCTAATTGCCTAAATTGGGGTTCTTTGACTTGTCATTTCGTTCAAAGATGTCACAGTAATATGACATTGTCTTGATTGTCATTCACAATTACAAAAAGATGTCATTGCTTTCATTAATTAAAAACAATGTATTTTATTGTAATTACCAGGCAATGATTATATTTGTATATATATTAGCTAGATATTCTATATTATATAATAAGCATATAAATCTATCTGTCTCTCTAAACTATCTGTCTATTTACATATCCGATTTTCGTCAAATAAAGACTGAATTATTCAGGGAAATGTGTAGAATTTATATAATAGTTAAGGTGGGGAAAAATAATGGAGTATACTAGGCACAAACAAGAACATTCTTGTTAATAAAGTTAGTAATACCTCATAGAGTATAGATGTGTAGATAGACAGTTATAAGATCTTCACCTAATAATATGTTACTATCAATAATTCATTGATTCGTAATCGAATAAAAAACGAAAATAAAACAATGTTTGTTGGCTTGTTGCCAATACAATTCCGACTTGATAAAGATGTCTATGGAGCTATAACAACTATCTATAGATAGATATACTCTAGTTTAGAGTAATCATTTTAGATATTTATTTCATTTTATATAAATTATCAATATTTCGTTATTGTTGTTGATTCTGAAAAAAATCCAACTGGAATTAATATTGATAGTGCATGTTCCATCCAAGATCAAAACTATCTCCCTCTTTAATATGCATAATAAACAGGAATCAGTTGAAATTCAGAATTTCAATTAATGCTTGTGATCAGTGATGAAAAAGCATGACTTACCCCATTCTTTGTATTATTCAAAATGCTAATAGCAATTGACATAATGGTCAATTCAGAATTTCAATTCATGCTTGTGATCAATGATTTCAATTCATGCTTGTGATCAATGATGAAAAAGCATGATTTACCCCATTCTTTGTATTATTCAAAAGGCTAATAGCAATTGACATAATGGTCAAGGCAGATTACTATTACATATATAGGTTAATGGACTTTACAAAACCAAAGGAAAAGTCCGTCCCATTGGCCACTTGGCAGAATGAGTAGAAATTAATTGCAATAAAGCTCATCCAAACAATGTATATATAATGGTCAAAACTATTGACCACACCATTCAAGTCATAAGCAAACACAGAGCACCTTGCCCCTGCCAGAGAACTGCCTTCTCAGAAGAAAATCTCCCTTAATATTTGGTCTATTTTCAATCTGAAATTCTGTGTGGAATTAGTATGAACTCTACTATAATTCAATATTTAATTGACGAAAATCGGATTAATAATAATAGAGCAGCAGCCGCCGCCAGACAACCGCCTTCTCAGACGAATATCTCGCTTAATATTTGGTCTATCTTCAATCCGAAAACACCTATGGAGTCAGTATGAATTATACTATAATTCAGTCTTTATTTGACTAAAATCGGAATAATATTAGGGGAGCAGCAGCCTTTTAAAGAAGCGCTCAGCATTGAAACAGTCAGGTTGCGACGTCTGCGAGAGCACCACTGTTTGCCTCCACCAACCTAGCTATATTCTCAGACGAATCACTCGCTTAATATTTGGTATATTTTCGATCCAAAAACACGTATGGAATCAGTATGAACTATACTACAATTCAGTCTTATTTGACGAAAATCGGACTAATATTAGGGGAGCAGCAGCTTACTCCTACAACTCGGCGAGTAACCTGTAGAACCCACCGAGTCACCCGTAGAACCCGCCGAGTCACCCGTAGAACCCGCCTAGTCACCCGTAGAACCCGGCGGGTAACCCGTAGAACCCGGCGGGTCACCCAGCGGGTGCTGCCCCGCCCCTATTTGCCACCAGAATCCGTTGCCAACCCGGCGGAAAAAGCTGTTACATAACCGTTACGTCACTCTACGGGTTCACTACGGCTAAAACAGCCCAGTGTGACAGTAGCTTTAGACTGATATTTTGCACAATATATAATTCAGGTATAATACATTTTATGTATGGGAAATACCATTTTTCTGTAGACTTGAAAACAAGTCTTTGAGTAGGTGAAATGCAAATAATTCCAAATAATCAAGTGAAACGTTTATATATTATGTTGCTATACATCACAAATTTAAGTCACTGTAAAATAAAGCATTTTATTACAACCATACAGGTGTCTGTCAAACCTCCCTGGGATACAGGTGGGGTTGACCGCAGAAGCTTGAGAGCTCACACCAGTGCCATCAGCATGGTTGCCAATTGCCAAGAACCCGTTACACCTGATTAGCATGAGGCAATGGCTGCAGGAAGGTCTGCCCAACTGCTTTATGCCATGATGGGGATGGAATTTGTATCTTGCGGTTAGCAGGCTAAGAGAGAGAGAGAGAGAGAGCCAATGTTTTATTTGACCATATATGAATACAGTTTTATGTACATATAGGCATGTTAAGACACTGCAGTGTCGCTGTCACATGGGCCTCCTGCAATAACAATAACATGAATATAATTATAATTGTTGACGTAGGCTCTGGGCAATAGTAACAATAATCAAAGGTCTGTACAGGCTTTCAGTCTGCTAAAACTATTTGTTGGTGCTTTTTTAAACAGTATTATTTAATATTATTTGTTTAGTTCCGGGTACTTTAGAATTTCTTAGACAGGCTATGTAGTGTTGATTAGTATTAGTCATGTTGTTAATATTTGTTTTCTGCGGGAGAAAGGAAAAAAATATGTTAATAGAATTTTCAGATTTTAATTGAATTTAATAATTTCCATTTATTATTGCATATGTAACAATTATTAATTTCACATGTAACATTGTACCTGTCTATGAAATTTATTTTGACATACCAAGAGAAACCAGGCAAGCTATAAGTATGAACTTTTCCCAGAATACTACTCTCATCCATCATTTATAATATTGGGAAGCTGATATCTTAGACATTTTTTAGAGGATTCATATTTTACTCTATGTAATACAAAATAATTACAATTTCTTGTTTCATACGCATGAATTTCATAAATACCTAGTAGGTTCAATACTCGCAAAGATCAAGGAATATATCACAGATGCCTCATAGGACATTCAAGACTTACACATTTACACCTTTTAGTCAATGAACCGGCACCGTATGCCAGAGTTGTCGGTGCCCCCTAACAATCAAACATATTTTATTAGATTGCACCCACTTACAACGCATTAGAAGACCTCTGTTTCAAGCTACTACCTTACAACATCTCTTTACTAGATATCCAACCCAGACAATTATTGATTTTTTATATGCTTCTGGTTTCTACTACCAAATATAGATAATCAATCTTAACCTAGAGAGCCTCTACATAGCCCACTCAGGTGCTGATGAGGCGTTAAACAATAACTCACACACACACACACGCATGAATTTCATGGAAATGATGAGTAAGAATATTCGTGGAGTAGGGTGGTAATGTATTATGCAACAGTTTATAGTACAATTTTAATAAACATAAATGTGGAATGTCTTTTACATTAAGTGTAGAGAGCTTTTTGAAAAGGGGTTCCGAGTGTGCAAATGCCTTGACCACTTGACCACAGCATCCAATATTATTGACTGGAATATTAAGATAATGTTAGTTCTGTGAGAGGCCAGATAGACAGATTTATGCTGAGTCATTGTGTCGAATAAATTATGTGACAGTGTGGTAATTAAATAAGCATACATACTGTTCTGATGTTTCAACGTCTATCAGATCAACAGTGATCAGTTCGATGATTAATTAATTCACACTAATCTTTGACAACTGTGGCAGGTACACATCAAACAATGGCAGGTGTCCTTTCCAACCAGGGATTTCTTCAGGTCACCTGAGAAATCTGTTTTAAACTTTATTACCACTTTCAGACAAAATGTCTACTGAAGCAGTGCAGATGGGGGTGCCCTGATTTTGTCCTAGGTCTTTGTAGTATGTCCGCGCCTTCATTTGTAAACAGTTAACTATTTGACTATCATACTAGTGGCATTGGCTGTTCCATTTATTCTCTCTATTTTGGTATTTTTCATGATGTCATCTTGGAAAAAATGAAAGATACTTCAGTTTCTTAAAAACTGAGCGAATACAATTTTTGTTAATTTTATGTTAATGTAAATATATAGATATATATCATCGCAAAAATAGGTTTCGTACATATTCATCTAATGGACATGTTTGATTTGACTTGCTTTAGCATACAATAATGCCATGGCACTGCAAATTTAATAATGAGATGTCAGTGATGCAGCAGAAATTAAACATGTGACCTTGATTTATATTTATACTGGTAATCGTGAATCACCGCAGGCAAATCCTGGGTCATCTGATTTCTTGGCATACCCGTAGATTTTTTTCTCAGCCCTGTATCAGGCGTCCAGAAAGATGCACAGAAGATATTTTTTCAGTGAGTAAAAGTTTGTGCAGTTTCAAGCAAGCGTAGAGTTTCGATAGTCACATTTCGTACACACTCTCTGATTTGGCGCTCCAAAGATCTTCGCGACTAATCAATGATATGAATAAACCTGCTAATTAAGCCCATTTCTAGGGAGGTCACCGTGTAAAGGAGGCCTTGCTGAATGAAGCTTACCGCAGTTCTGAAGATCTAATAACTGATTGAAGCAAATTCACGCTCTGATGCTCAAGCCTTTGTGCTGATCAGTATCTTACTAGGGTTCTAGAAATATATATGTGAATATTCATCAGTTTTTGATGATGTGGTGGAACATAACCTTGACATTACCCATAATTGCTGTTTGCTGATCATGCCAACTTTTGTCAGCCAGATCTGAAATGCCATGTTCTACATGGCCCAAAAAATGTTTCACTACAAATACATAGTATGAATAAGCAGTGGGATATCCTGAAATTGTGCAAGTTGTTGCATGATACCAACTGTAATTTTTTTAATGAATTGAATGCTCTATAAGAGTTAGTGGGAATTACCTTGGCCTAAATGTGGTGTTAGGTGGACAGCAATGTGTGAAGGCACAACAAATTCCTCCAGAATTGGTGACACCAGTTCCAGGTACTCCTCGTCCATGCAAATCTCACTCACGGCTGTCATATTGATATCCAGTTTCTTCAAAGATGTATTGTATATGCAAAGGAGAATACAGTACAAAGATGAGAATTCAGTGCAAAGAGGAAAATACAGTGCAAAGAGGAGACTAAGTACGAAGAGGAGAATACAGTACAAAGAGGAGAATACAGTGCAAAGAGGAGAATACAGTACAGAGAGGAGAATACAGTGCAAAGAGGAGAAGCAGTGCAAAGAGGAATTGGAATGTATGCTGAAGCAAACATGTGCTTTTTTTTAGGCATATATATTTATATATATATATTACATTATGCAGAATACTAACCACATACCAAATGAAAAACTTTAAGCTTCAGTTACCTTGTTCCAGGTTACTGTATTGTATCAGCAAAAGCCTGTGCATGACAATGTTAGGTGTGCAATTGTTCAAACTAAACACTTGGCATATTATTTCTGGAGAAAAATCAAGGCAAGTATGAACCTTAGTTTAATAACTTACTCACCAACAGATAATTATTGTAAATGTGTTCCAAGTGAGCTATGTATTTGCTCTATTCCTTAAACAATATCCCAGTCCTGCATAAGATAATAATAATTGTATGTCTATAGACTAGTTTAGTGGTTGTTTGTAGTATAAAATTCCCCTGTGTTTTGTTATCATTGAGGATGTCTTTACTAAACAAACATTTCAGTTATTTTATGGAATGCAGGATAGCACAATGTCAAGTGCTTTCTTAAAATCTCCCTGTAGTATTAGTCATAGCAGAACAATGTTGGTAAATGCATCTAGATATAGTACAATGCTAAAGTTAGTTCTTTGCTTATTTTTACAATGTTCTGAAACTTTAAATGTATACCTAAATCAATTTAGATTTCAAAGATATGAAGATTTAGAGGTATATATATAGTTCATTGTCAAATATCTGCTCCTATGAATGAAACTACAATTAATGGAGGGAAATTATTCAATGGGCTAACACTCAGCCTAACAGTTGCAAACTTTGTGAATTGATTGCATAATACTATAGTGTCTTATAATTTACTGTCTTCCATTGGTTGTGGAACATAGGAATAGCAGGAATATATATGCATGTATATTCTAAATTAGTTGTTATAAAAGCACCAAGAAAATGTAAGCCTTACATAGCCCAACAGGTGCTGATGAGGCGTTAAACACAAACACACATTTGATCGATGCATACATTGGGTAACATGTGCTGTCTGAATATTCATGAGGCGTTACGTCGTGAGCGAAAGCGAGGCTACCGACCCATCTCTGAAGTAGGTCACACTTGTTGACGTGCGAGCAAGGCCAGCATCGTTTTTTTGTCGGAATTAAGCAATGACAGTGAAAGATACGATGTATTTTTACACGGTTTTTTAGCAACACTGAATACGAGGTGAGTTGAATCATGATGAACAAAGTATAATTTCTAATACCGTCAGTTCGGGGCGGATCCACAGGGGCTCTCCACTGGCTGGATCAGCTTGTGACTTCCTATTCTGGTGCCCTTTTGGATCTATACGTTTTGGGATGTGTAGAATGTGAATTTGGATGAGCTTGTGAAGAAATATCTGATATACATTTTTATGTTTATCTGCCAGCCCAAAACTAAAGTTACTATATGCCAGCCATCCTTAGGATTTCAACTGCCAGCGGCAACATTTTTGCAAGCTCCACTGTATTTTTCTGCCAGCTGGCAGTAATAAGCAACCATCAAGTTTAGAAAATTCTACAAGCAGCAATAAGTTGAAAACTATTCCAGGTTATGACTTAATTACATAATAATGAACAGTATGTAATACAGAGGCTACAGGGGCCTACTAAGGGCCGATCCTAGGTCAACGCAAGCAAAGCAGATGCGTTGGTGCACTGCACCTGAACAGGCCCTACATATTGATGCCTAAAAAAAAAGGAAAGAGAAGGTCTTGAAACATAATCCCTGCAAACACGAATAGGTTGTAACATTCAAGCCGCAATATTTGACTAATGTTGTCATGATATCAAAGTGTGGATCCTAAAAAACCTGCCAGGCATGTTTTCAAGCAAAATTCACAAAAATGGTTGCCATTACATCTTGACAACATTTAATATTGCAGAACACATTGTCAAAAGGTCATCACATGGACTCCTGAAACATTTCAGCAATATTTGCAATAATATTTTCCACATATATTAGCAAAATATTTGCACAACATTTAAATTATCATGTTAACTAGTATTATGTCAATATATGAAGAAAAAGCCTGCAGAAAAGCCTGCAGAAATATTATAAATTATATTATGCAATAAACTTGTCAAAATAATTTCACCATGTGAAATTGATTATTAAAGATTGCAGCAAGTTTCCTACAATCATTTAAGGTACATTTTTAATAAATAATTTCACAACATGCCCTGTGCAATATGATGAAAATGTTTTGTGTTTGTAGGGATACAGGTACAATAACGTAGGCCATCTCCACATCAACACAGTGTTAGTATATTCAATTACTAATTTGACACAATTCCTCAAAAATATGCATGAACCCCCAAAAAATCTGATCAAGGTTTAACACCTCAAGTTCAACATTCTCTGCCCTGTCCCCATGCAGGAGCTGGAATAACAAAATATAATTCTCAATCAATATAAATATAATAATTGGCAATGGAGGGCAGCTTTGTCCACTTGACAGGAGAGGGCAGCAGTGTCCACTTGGCAGCTGAGGGCAGCAGTGTCCACTTGACAGCAGAGTGCAGCAGCGTCCACTTTACAGCAGAGGGCAGCAGTGTCCACTTGACCATTATCACCATCTCCCACAGTTTCCTAATCTGTATTTCTTTTACTTCTTAACACTGAGAACTTTGATGATTGAAGAAGTTCTAAATAAAAACTTATTATAATAGGTTTTTGTTTTATTGCATGCACTATTCATAAATTTTTGTTTTCATAATTAATTAATTGATTAAATTTCCAAACTTGTATACTCTCTGTATAACTCTTAATATTATTTGCTCTTTTATATTATGCTTTATTTTTGCCCCTTTATATTGCACCTTTACATTGCATATTTACTTGTCCGATATATCTTGTGGATGTAGGGGCACTCAATATTTGGAAAAATAAAAAATCATAACAATATATACAATGAAACCATATGGACATTTATATCAGATATGTAACCAAAAACAAAATACACAAAAAAAAAAAAAACAAGACACATTGCCATATAAACCAGCTTCGGCTTTCAAACATTGTAGTCATAAGCATGAATCCATACTCAAAATGATGTAGTGAGTCAAATTCTTCATGTTTTTGGGGTAAAAATTCCAGTGGTTCAATATTCACAATCTAGCTTGGTTAGTCTCTGGGCGTACCTAACCTAACCTTAGCTTGTTAGAAGGCGGAAAGTAATTGTGTGAAACGTTTTATATCTTTTTAAGTTCCTCCAAAAACCCAATTGTAAAAATGGA